>PVJI01001081.1:0-202703 GCA_004026765.1 Micronycteris hirsuta
TCCATACCTTATATAACTCCCTTTAACATTTCATACAATAAAGGCTGGGTGGTGATGAACTTCTTGAACTTGACCTTATCTGAGAAGCACTTTATCTGCCCTTCCATTCTAAATGAAAACTTTGCTGGATAGAGTATTCTTGGATGTAAGTCCTTGCCTTTCATGACTTGGAATACTTCTCTCCAGCCCCTTCTTGCCTTCAAGGTCTCTTTTGAGAAATCAGCTGACAGTCTTATGGGAATTCCTTTGTAGGTAACTCTCTCCTTTTCTCTGGCTGCTTCTAGGATCCTTTCCTTATTTTTGATCTTGGGTAACGTAATTATGATGTGTCTTGGTGTGTTCCTCTTTGCGTCCAACCTCTTTGGGACTCTCTGAGCTTCCTGGACTTCCCAAAAGTCTATTTCCTTCACCAGCTTCGGGAAATTCTCCATCATTATGTGTTCAAATAAGTTTTCAATTCCTTGGATTGCTTCTTCTCCTTCTGGCAGCCCTATGATCCGTATGTTGGGCCGTTTACAGATGTCCTCGAGGTTTCTGAGCCCCTCCTCTGTTTTTTGAATTCTTGTTTCGGCATTCTTTTCTGGTTGGATGTTTTTTTCTTTCTGCTGGTCCACTCTGTTGATTTGAGTCCCAGTTTCCTTCTTATCCCTATTGATTCCCTGCAGATCTCTCCTCATTTGTTCAAGCAATTTTGATAATTTTTCATCGAATTCTGTGAGCATCCTGATTACTAGGGTTTTAAACTGTGCATCTGATAGGTTGGCTATCTCTTGGTCGGTTAGTTCTGGAGCTTTGATCTGTTCCTTTCTTTGGGCCATTTTTTTTTTCCCTCGTTGAACCTGTTACTGTAAGGAGGGTGGAGCCTTGGAGTTCACCTGGGCAGGGAAACTCACGGTCGCTGTGTTGTGACGTAGCCTGTGGGGGCGGGACCTGAGAGCACAATGGCTCCTTCTCCGCTCTCCGCACCCACGCCGCCTCCTGCAAGCAATTCAAGCCCCTCTGAGCTGGCTCCGGGGGTCGCTCCGGGGTCGGTGGACGGGCTGCACAGCTCCAGTCCCCCGCGGGGCTCCCCAGCGAACTCTTCTGTGAGGCTGGGAGTTCCTCCCGCCGCCGACTCCACGCCCACAGGTGCTCTCAGTCTGCGCTAATGGAATGTGCCCTGCTTTCTCTCCCCGTCCGTCTGCCTGAGAATGCGGGCCTGCCCGGTCCACCAGTCTCGGCCCCGCTGGGTCCGGATGAGCCAGGTGCTGGCCATGCTTAGGTCAGGCACCCCCGTCTGGGTGTGCTGCAGCCCCGCGGGAACCGCCCCTCCAACCGTGGTCCTGCCCTCTGCTCACCAGCTCGCCGCGGGGTCGCCCAGTGCTCTCCCTCCGCCCTGGTCCTCCTGGCTCACCAGACTGGATGAATTTACCTTCTTTAATTCCTTGGTTGTCGGACTTCCTCTCAATCCGATTTTCTGTCAGATCTGGCTGTTTTCGGTTGGGTAAATTTCTGGGTTTTTCCTTCTTTGGTTGTGCGAGGAGGTACGGCGCATTCACCTATGCCACCATCTTGCCGGAAGTCCCCTGAAAAAAAATTAAATTCTTGACAGTGATCCCATGAAGACACTACTAACTGGTAAAGTTTTTCTGAAATAATTAGCTCTTTCCATTTGTCTTGGTTTAGACTGCTATTATAAAATACCATATTGGGTGGCATTTTTTTCACAGTGCTGGAGGGTAGGAAGTCTAAGACTGAGGCGCCACTTTTTACTGGTTTTGAAAGTTCAACATTGTATTTTATTTTTATCTTTAATTTTTATTTATTTACTTTTTAATTTTAGACATGCACACCAACTTTACAAAGTCTAAATTATTGTTGCCTGGTATTGTAGTCTCATCTTATTTTTAAGACCATCAACATCAGTTATTGTTATCGAAACATTTAATTTACCCACAGATAATGTCTCTTTGCTCAGTGTTACACTCAGTTCTCTCCTTTGGGTTGAATTTCCTTCTTTCTAAAGTATGTCTTCCACTGCACCTTTCAGTGAGGGTATATGAGTTGTAAACAGTTTCAGTATTTGCTTCAAAATGTCTTTATTTTGGCCTCACTCTTTAATGATAATTTTTCAGGGTATAGAATTGTGGGTTGCCTGTGATTTTCCGTCAGCCCTGTGAAGATTTGATTGTGTCATTTTTTTCCCCATTCTATTTGTTGCCAGTGAGAAATACGTTATTATAGCAGGGGTCCCCCACCTCCAGGCTGCAGACCCGTACTGATCCAAGCCTGTTAGGAACCGGGTCACACAGCAGGGAGTGAGCTTGAATGTAATGAGCTTGAATCATTTTGAAACCATCTGCCACCCCCGTCTGTGGGGAAATTGTCTTCCACAAAACTGGTCCCTGGTGCCAAAATGGTTGGGAACTGCTGCTTTATAGATATCCTGTTCTCTCTGGTTTTTATAAAATTTTTCTCTTGATCCTGGCATTCTGAAGTTTCATTAAAATGTGACTCAGTGTACTATATTTATATTTATTTATATTTATCTTGCTTGAGATTTAGTATGCTTCTTCAACTTAAAGATTAAGCATTTAAAAATTCAGGGAAATTCTCTTTTTTTTTTTCTCTCAAATATTAGATTTTATCCATTATCTCTGGACCAGGGGTCAGTAAACTATAAACTATGGGCCAAATCTGACCACCGTCTGTTTTTGCAAATAAAGTTTTGTTGGAACACAGTCATGTCCATTTGTTTATGTGTCTGTCTATGGCTGCTTCTGCACTACAACTGCAGAGCTGGGTGTCCTGGGTGCTCTCATTATATGTCCCACAAAGCCTAAAATAATTAGATTTACTATTTGTTTCTTTACAGATTAAAGTTGGCAACCTCTGTCCTAGACTTTCATTCTGGAACTTCTATTAAATGTAAGGGGACCTTTCATCCTATCCCTTGTGCCTATTCATCTCTAGTTCTAGTTTTATATAATTTTATTTCTCTGTGCTGCATTCTTGGTATTTTTTTAAGTTGAGCATTTTTTCTGTTATATTTTGTGTAGAATTTCTATATAGATTTATCAAAAGTGAGGGCCCATTAACTCAGTTTGCCGTGTTTTCAGAACCAGAGGTCTGGTCTGTCTATCCCTTTAATACCTCATTCTAATCAAAACACTTATGGCAGCTATTAACAAGCGATCTGATCATCAGTTAGTTGGGGTCCTCCTGATAAACAGAACCAATAGGATATATGTGTTTATTTTAAGAAACTGGCTCCCAAAGTTATTGAGAGTGGTAAGTCCCACATCTACTGGGTAGAGTGTAGACACCCAGGGAAGAGGTAACGCGCAGCTCAAGCACAGAGGCAGTCTGCGGCAGTATTCCCTCCGGCTCAAGGGCCACCACCCTTGTACTCCATTCAGGCATTTAACCAGTGTGATAAGGCCCACCCACCCACATCATGGTGGGCAATTTGCTTTACTCAAAGTCCACTAATCTAAATGTTAATATCATAGGCCCTGGCTGGTGTAGCTCAGTGGATTGAGCGCGGGCTGGGAACCAGACGGTCCCGGTTCGATTCCCAGTCAGGGCACATGCCTAGGTTGCGGGCCGGGTCCCCAGTAGGGGCCATGTGGGAGGCAACCACACATTGCTGTTTCTCTCCTTCTCTGCCTCCCTCCCTTCTCCTCTCTCTCTAAAAATAAATAAAAAAATCTTAAAAAAATAAAATAAAATAAATGTTAATATCATAGAAAAACACCCTCACAGAAACATCCAGAATTATGTCTGATGAGATATCTGGGTGCTGTGGTTCATAAACTTAACCAAGTTGCCACATAAACTTAACCATCACAAGTTCACCCCTTGTTGACTTGACACCCATATCCACCTTCTTAAATCATATTTAATTTTTAAATATAATAAGGTCTTACATGTAACGTGATACAACTATTCTGTAAACAACCAAAATGCACTAACCCTTTCCCCAGAAAAGGATATAAAGTCCTTGGTGATGTTTATTCTCCTTGATATACCATAACTGAAATGCTACAATGTAAATTTACAAATACTTAAAAACTATGATATAATGTCAATACTTTTTATGCTGTATGATTAGGAAATAAGAGAAGGAAGAAAACAAAGATATTTGCTGTACACACATACACAAACATATTCATAACAGAGTAAAAAAGAAACACTCTTAACAGTTACAGTCCCTGTTTTTATAACGTGGTTGTAGCTCGGATGTATAACTATTGCCTTCCACTGTCCATTCCATATTCCTTTCTCTCTCAACAAGCACCTCATCTGGTCATCATTCTTGTCCTGATGGGATGACCCAAACCTTCTTTCCTGAGGATTTGGGCCATTAGTAGTCCCTTCTTGGATTGGGTTGTAGTAGTTTTTCACTGACTTGAGTCGTAGGACCTGATAATACTAAGGGATATCCTAAGCGATATTCTGAGTTCCAGACACTCTTCCTTACCTCCATTGTGGTATAGCAGTCCAATTTCTCCTTGGTGGTTGGGATCAATCACCCCAACTCAGTGATCCTTTTTGCCTGTTGAGTTAGAGGCGTAAGGAGCCCAGAGTGACTACGTGGCAGTCTTTACTTATTAAAATGGAATGATAATTGTGTCTCCTGGTAGAAGTATTCCTCATTTTGGAACTAAGATCTCTAGAGCACCAGAGGATAAGGTCACAGAGACAGGAAACAAGAATGTTGCTAGTCAGTCATGAGGGGTAATAGTGAGTGGTGCTGCTCCCATTTCCACCCCTTGATTCCTGGCCCCCTGAATCCTGGCTGTAGGAAAAAAAGAACCATGTATCAGACACTGATTCAGAGCATATACCATCTCCTGGAGAACTCTGTCCCAACCCCACAAAGCATTGCTGTCTAGCTGGTGTTGCTACTGAGTCTTCCAAAGGCCATTACATTGTTCTCTCAAGCCAGCTGCTTCAGCATGCTGCAGAACATGGCAGCCCAGTAAATTCCATGAGTATGGGCCCCACTTCATTGCCACACTTCATCTGCTGTGAAGTAATTTTCTTGATCAGAAGCAAGGTTGGGTAGACCGCTATGAGCATGGATAAGGCATTCTCCAAATGCCCGGATGATAGTTTTGGCAGAAGCACTGCTTACAGGGAAGGCAAATCTGTACCCCAGGTGTCTCTTTTTTTTTTTTCCTGGCACATAATGTACTAAGTCAGTTCTCCTTTCTAAAATGGTATGTGATCATAAACACAGCTGATTAACTTGTTGTAGTTACCAGAAATAAGCTGAAACTGTGGAAAGCCCATGAAAGAATTAACAGTGTTTAAAACCCAGGAAAAAGGTAATAAATAGCACCATTGAATCCACAAAAGTATTGAAGCATTCCTATTCCAGAAATCAACCTGAACACAGAAATGATTGAGTTAAACTTCTTAAATATATACTCATTTCCCCTTGTATGAAACACAGTTGTCTTCTAAAAGGAAATACAAATGACCCATATTTTAGATGAAAACACACACTGCTTTTAGTGAAAAAGAAAGTCATTTAAAGCAGCTAATTAAAACTCCATTTAAGCAATTACAATGGGTAACAGGATTAGAGAATCACTAGCAGAGTAGAAACTCGTCACTGAAACTTCCATGTGATCTTATAGACTAGAAGGAGACCGGTCAGGCTCCACAGGCATCAGATAACTCAAGTTGCTAAACTCCATTAAGTCCTCAAATTTCAGTGTCCTAGTTTTTTTCTGAGAAGAACTAGAGCAAAAAAAAAAAAAAAGAAAGAAAGAAAGAAAGAAAAAGGTATGGTACGGCAATTATACCATGACCCATGGTAAGAATTGGTGTGAAGCTTTAGGTATAAAAACTTCACGTTGGTTCTATATATATAAGCCATCTAGGTCAAGTACTTACTGAATACTTATTCATGTTAGTGCTTTGCTGGCTACTCAGGGGAAGAACAAACGAGGTATTAAATATTATACTATGCGATGCCTCAGCCTCCTTGAAAAGACTTAGGCCTATGACAATTAAAGCCCAAGGCAGTGTGCATTACAGGGCTAAATCATGCAGTACCAGCTGTTACGGAGTAGTGCCTTCTGCATGATGGAGTACCGATTCGGCGTGAGAGGCAGTGAGTGACTGCAGCAGATACTGGGGAACTGCGAGATGCTGACCAACTAACTGCACATTTCAGTTGTTATTGACAGCAGGGATGAACTCACATCCAGAAATGTTATGTGTATTTGGTTCTCAGGTAGATAAAGAATTTTTTATAATTTAAACCACCCAGTTGTTTGTGTTGCCTGGAGTAAGAACTCCCATGGAGGTCTCACACTCCTGCCCTGCTTCAGTTATTAATTGCATGCCTCAGAAGGCTCTTATTCTTTCTCTGGCTATGAGTACATGCCTTAGCGGCCAGGACCAGGCAGCCCAAAGCAGGGGTATCAAGTGGGAAAGGACAGCGTGGCAAACAGCCCCGGCCTGGCAGCAGCATGCATCTTCGTGTGCCCTCCTTGCCAGGGCTATTCTTCCCCCTCTGGCCCTCAGATGTCCCTGTGCCTAGACCTTTCAGCTGTACCGGACCATTTCTGTCTTTCCTGTCTCTGAAAGCTACTTGTCAGACTGCTGAGGTTGACCTCCTGCCTCCAGTTCTATCTACTTCTCTTGATGGCCTTCATGGGTTTTCTGAGCTGAGGTACAAAGAGATCTTTCCTGTTGGTGGGGCTCAGAGTGCTGAACACCACTGACCTCAGAATCTGCTATGTCCTGGATTATTTCACTGTGATGAACTAACACAGGAAGATAACCCTTAAAGGACTCGCCCTTAGGGGCACAGTGTTGGCATTCTGCTCTGCTCAGCCTTTACATGAAGCTATTCCTCAGGACCTTGTCCTCAGCCCACCTCGTTTTTCACCCCCATATGCTCTCCGTGGACAACCTTATTCACCCCTACAGCTTCTGCTTTTGTCTTTTCTCTGATGACCTCCCAATTCCCTCCTCCAGGCTTCAGAGTCCATGCTGGCTGAGGATCTAAGTGGCAAGCCACAGAGGCTAACTTAAGCAGCAATGTAAATTATCAAAGAGATAACATGTAGCTCTCAGAGTTATTGGAAAACAAGACTCTGAGAATGTTCTGGGAGAAAAGAAGGCAAAGGTAAGCCAGAACCTTAGTCCAGAGAGGGCCCTGCTGCCCCAAGCACCAGATGCTGTCATTTGCACTATCAGCATTGCTCCTTGGGAAGTAGGTGCTGTGGCTACTATCTTCAGAGTGAATCCTCCATTGTCCTTGCTTCTTTGAGTCATTCATTCCTAGTTCAAAGTCTCAGATGGGTGCATTTGACTGGTCAAATCTAGATCATGTGTGCATATCCTTGCTATAAGGGAGCCAGGAAAGCAAAAATGTGGCCTTTTAGGATTTTGTATTTGGAGGTGGGCTGTCTCTCATCAGGACTCATTCAGTATGAAATTTCCCATCTACACAAAGCAGGAGACATGGGTAATGGAAATACATTGGGAAGAAAGGAAGATAAAGGAAAAACAAATGCCCACCACAGAGACATAGATGTATCCAATTGTTGACTGTATTTCATTAGACCACCTACAAGCACCTCAAAAGCGAAATCTCCATCATTTACCCCAAATTATACCTCCTATTCTCTTTCTTGGTATCTGATAGAACTCATTCATCTAGCCACTTAAGCTCCTAAATTCAGAGTTATCTTCCCTCCCTTCTTAAAGCCACTGGTCTGCAAATCATCTGGGTTATACGTTATAAACATTTCTTAAAGAGATCTCTGTTTTTCCCCTGATGTCCCCTTTTTCCACTGTGCTTACCTCAGATCCAAAATTCATCAGTTCCAGCCAGGAGTACACAGGCGCTGGACTCTAACTCGGCCCTTGTTGCGGCTGCCATCCCATTTGTTACAGGGTTGTTTGACTGCCTGTGCCTCTTCATCCTCTAGTTCCACTTTCTTCCGCTCTGTTGATGACATCCCTCCAGTTACGTAAGCATAGAACAGTGAGAGAACCATCTCTAAGTAATGAAATTAAGTTGTATCCCTCAGATGGCCTCCACCTGTCTTTTCTCCCTTTGAGATCAGAATTGCTAAGGAGTCGCAGTGCTGCCTTGGAAAACCGACTCCCAGGGAAGAGTAAACTGACAGGAAAGGATGAGAGGCCAAGTACATTAAATTTCTTATCGGTTCTTCTTGACTCTTCTAGACCTTGACTATGGCATGGTGCTTATTCTTATTGTTGAGATAGAGATGTAATAGCTTCCTAGATGGTACCCAGTGGGCCATACCTCTTAGTATATATCCTTTTATGTTTCCAGCTCACTGAACCTGGAATAGACTCGAGCCTCACTTCAGCTTAGAGAATTTGAGAGAAATGATCTCATACTAGTCATGGGACTAAGCCCTGAGAGGACTTGGCAGCTCCCACTCCTGTGCTTTGGGAAATCCTAAGCTTTCATATCACAATTGTGGATATGAAACCGAAAAAGCCGGCATTCGTGCTACCTGTCACTACCAGAACCAATAAGCAGAGACAGGGATTCAATCTTTCTGGGCACTTTATTCAGATGGCCGGCGATCTGAGAAGACAGTGGGTTACATACCCTAATGGACTGTCTTAAATTCCATTTTAAACTGATCCTTTTTATCAGGAAAAGAAAAGTGTAGGTAAGGGATATGAAATTCAGGGAAAAAGTTAGTCATATAAAAGCTGCAACATTTTTTCATCTGTGTCCTGGGCAGTGGTCTTTATCTATGTCCGGGGCGGGGGGCGTCTCACTCTGGAACACAATGGCTCAGATGCCATCTGGATTGCCTGCAGGCCTCCTGAGGCACACAGGTGGAGCTGCTTATGGTCTCCTGGAGTCAGGGTGGGTTACGCCTCCAGTTCCTGAAACAATAGCTTCTTACATACATTGATTACTAAGCTTATTAACTATTACCTGAAACTAAAATGTTTCTAGTATTTGAGTCCCCCATCAGCTACTCTCCTTGAGAGACCAAGTGGAGAGATCTCTTGGAGAGGCCATGGGAAAAGGGAGAGGCTTTGGACACTGCAGAGGGAGACAGAGCACCCAAATGTCCCAGTGTGCTAGCTGTGCCCAGTCCTCTAGCTGTCTCCACAAAGGCACCAGTCACATGAGAGAGCCAGCTTGGATGCTCCAGTTGAATTGCCCCCAGATGACCACAGCCCCAGCTTGATGTCATGCCGAGTAGAACTGCCCAGATGAGCCCAGTCGTGAGGGCAGTAACATGGTTGCTGTTTGAAGTCACTCTTTTGACGTGGTTTCTTACACAGTGATAGAGAACTGAAACTGGGGTCATTGATTGTGTGTGTGGTCTTGTTTAATTATTCATTTGACTGAATTCCACTTCCAGGCGTTTGGTATATTTTCCGGTGGGTTAATATTTGCTATCAAATACAGAACCCCTCTAGTTCACAATCAGTACAAGGCTTTGATTTTTTGTTAAGATGGACTCATGTGATGGCCCTTGTCAATATTTGAAGCACAGAAAAGCACACACATAACAAAGCCATAAGCTTCAGGCTATGAATTGAACTGGCTAGATTCCTCCTGATCTTTTCTCCGTCAGACTCAGAGTAGCCCAATTACCTTGGCCCATGACGATAGTGGTTTGAGGCCCTGAACTACATCGATCTGAAATTCCTTTGGCAAGAAATATGGACAAGGATAGGTAGGAGGAATGAAGTTTTAATTTGGAGAAACTTTATGAAATAGGAAGGAAATAACAGAAACCCACAAAATCAAATAATGTCTTTCAGGTTTGCAGACGCTGTCATGTGACCCACTGGCAGCAGGGAATAAACCCTGTTTTATGTTGACATTTACCCCTTTTACATACTATCGAATTGTCACTGGGAAGCAACTGCCTGGCCAGGGACCATATTTCCCAGCACCCTCTGTCGCTAGAAGTGGCCATGTGACTAGTTCTTACCAATGGAATGTCAGCAGGAGTGATGTCTGATGAGTCAAGGCTTTTCAGAAGTGATTATACCTTTTCCATGTTCGCTTTCCCCCTGCGCTGGATATAATGATTTCAAGGCCCTAGGGGATGGCAGAACGCCCAGATGGAAGGAACCTTGCTGTCTGAGTCACGGCAAGGAGAGTCGTTTGACAACTAGGACACGCATTGTGAAAAGTTACATAGGACAAATACATTTCTGTTGTGTTGGGCTTTTAAAAACTTGAGATTTACTGGTTATGGCAGTTAGCATTTCCCTACTAAATATAGTTGTTTATTCATTTGAAAATTCATGATTTTTTTTCATTGATGAGATCACTACTAGTTTTGAAATTGTGGAGACGTCAATTCATTTTCTTAGCCTCTGTTGTCACATATATAAAATGGGGCTAACACTCTGATGTCATAAGATTATAGTTGTACTAAATGAGATATTATAGCATCTCATTTATTGAGCATTGCCGTGTGTCAGGCCCTGCATTAAACACTTCACATACCTTACCTCGCTGAACATCTCAACAGCCCTGTGAAGTAAGTTCTGCTAATATCCCTGCTTCAGGTATGAAAATGGAAGCTTAGTGAGGCTAAGTACTTGTCCGATGTTATATGGCTGGTAATGGGAGAGTCAGGATTTCAACCAAGGCCACCACCGAACTTCCAGGGCCACACGCCTAAGCTCTAGGCTGCTGTGGTTAGGATCAGCATAAAGTCTGACACATACTAAATGAACAATAAACATAAATTTTATTTTCCTTCCACTTCAAGGAACGAAGCAATGTAATAAAACATAAGTGTGAGCATATGCTAAGTGCACAGCACACATACTCTTTACAGCCTTACCTTTACTCACACTCCTACTCAGCTTGGTGTGTTTAAGCTAGAAGTAAACTAGAATGTACTGGTATTCATTGCCAGCACTGTTACACAGCATAACAGGTCCTCTCGGCTGAGAATGTTATTATTTTGTGCTTACAGCCCAACGGCAGCTGCATGAGCTAAAGGAGCAGTAGGAACACTGAAGGAATGAATCCCAAAATGATTCAAGCATTTTAAAGCTGCTTGTGAAACATTCATGTTATCGACCTGCTGGATGAAAATGGACAGAAAACCCACCTCAGGATGGACATTATTACAGGAAGTGCAGGAATGCTGGGTCCCTAAAGTCTTCCTTATTTCATTTAATATACTACATATTTCTTGAAGCAAACTAGGTTAAAACATTCAGTCAGAGGCCTATCTTAGAAATAGACTGACCTTTATATATGCGGCATTTTATATACCTGAAGTACTTTTTAAAAAATTACAAGCCATAATAGGAGTTGCTAGTGTTTTCTCTACAGTCACATGAGCTATTATTAAATTGTCTATAGAACCAAGCTCAGAGCGCTTTTGCAAAAGGTGCAACCGTTTTCCTTATTCTAATTGCTATACCAAGAGTAATTTGTCTTCTGGGCTCTGGAGCTGCTAAACCACTTTTTTCTTTCGCCTGAAGTTTCATCAAGGCAATATGCTTAATCAATGTTTGCTGATGTTTATGGTCTAATGCTTACTGACAGCAGGTGCAAAAAAAGAGTAAATCCCCATCTGCATAAAAATCTTCCTTAAATTCCCCAGCATGCTGTTTTGCTGTAATTTTGGTAGACAGGTGATTTTTCATGGCACCTTCATGAGTGGCTTCCCCCCATAGCTGGCTCCCTTTTCCTACCTGCTGTTCCCAGAAGCTGTGCTTTTGTGTGCACTGCTGTGTGGTAGCTCCTTTCAGGCTATCTACTTGGCTTGATGATGAACTCTCCTTAGCACTCAGTTTCTACACCCTGGTCCAGGAAATGGACTCTATTCCGGAGTCATTTAGAAGTCGTTGTTAATCCATCAGTTAAGCCAAGCCAGACAAGGGCTATGGGATTGTACATTTTGGATAACAGCAGAGATCCTAAAATAGCTTCATTGACAAAAAGGATCTATTTCCAGTGGTCTACAATGGACAGAAATTTAATGGGGGAAGTCAATTACCCTTAATGATAGTCACTTGGCTAATTACCCATCAAGGCCCTGGGAATGTGCATCTAACTACAGCTTTATTCTCATTATTTGTTGACGGACCCAAAGAAGGTGGCTCACCTTTCTGCTACCTATTAGGGAAAGGTAGGTTGTAAGCTAAAGACAGTGTTCAGTGCTCTAGGAAGGCTTTTTTTTTTTTTTTCCCCACTTTGGCTTCCTCATTTCAGTTAACCTTAGATTCCTTTAGGCAAAGGGAACAGTTTGTCATCTGTTTCTGCTGAGGAGGAAAAGAAGGAGGGGGGCCTGGCTTCCTGGACAGACTCCTGTTAGCACCCTGCGTTGTTGCTGTTTCCCCATCAATTCCTGACCTGCTAGTACGCAGGGTTGTGCTGAAAATCACGTGAGCTTCAGTGCAGATCTTCAACTTTAAAATATGACACTAAGTGAAGGCACCACTTTACTTTGTAGAACTAAAATTTTGGTAGCACCATGCCTGGACAGCAGACTTCTTTGAATGTCAGGCAGCCAAAATAAAGGCAGCAGAACTAAACTGCAACATTAAAAGACTGTTTTATTTGCTTGTTCTTAAGACAAAGAAAATACACGACTGCCCTCATCAGAAGCACTTCAAAGACTCCCTGAGGATATGGTACACATTTTGAAATGTAACTGAGTTGTAAATACACCACTGTTTTATTTATTTTTTTACTAATGTGGCTTTCCCCATACCACACATTATTTCTAAAACACTACATGAAGATTTTGCTAAATCAGCTTATAAAATAAGAAAAAAAGAAAAGGGGTGGGGGTGGGAATCAAGCCCTTCGGGGGGTTCAAAGCCCGGACATAAAACAAGAAGCAAGGGAGAATTAAACAAAGCCTTGTGAGAGAAATCTCACAACAAGATGCATCAGAACAAATAGAAATTCAAGATCAATTGTGTCAGCAGATCAAAGACAAGGCCTAGACTGGTGAAGAGTATTAAGGATCATCAGGGGAAATGCATCCTACTTACCAGAGTGAAATAGATACTTTGCTTTATGGTGATCAGGCTGGCTTTTGAGTAAAGATAACCGAACTGAGCAAAGCAGATACACTGACCCATAGACTGGGGCTAGAAACTAAGGACACGTATAATAGCTTTGTAAAAGGTGTTCTAGAGGGCTCAGGTGCTAGAGCTCTTGGTGGCTGGAGTTCATTGTCCCTGTTAGGGGAGCTATTCCACCCAAACAGGATCCATATCCCATTGGCAAGCACTGTGGACGAAGATTTCCTCCGACTGTGCTTCATTGAGTAACCCTTGCTGCTTATCTGGCAGATAAGCAAAAAACCTGTTCTTCCATTTTAATTTAACAGACTTAAATACACGTATTGTTGGCTGAGACTCAGGACCACAGAATAATGGTAACAGTCATGGTAGAAAGACTTGGCAAGAACAACTGCATAGATTTGTCCAGACTCTATTTCGAGACCTGCATGAGATGGAGGGTGATAGACTGCCAGTACTGTCTAGCTGCCAGGAGTCTATATTCATCCCAGTGCTGGAACACTTCAAACAATGCTCAAAATGAAACCTGCTGTTCATGCAGTGTGGTTGATATGCATACCTAGCAAAGTCAAAAGCTTACCAATGTATGGCTATAAAATTGAAGTCAGCGTTCTCTTATCAAGAGAAGACAAGGGCCACTATTCCTGATGGCCCATAGTCAAGAGTCAAATAATCCTTGGTTCCTAAGGAAAAGAATGGTGTAGACAGAGATAGAACATCATGAACAAGTGTGATTAAACTGATGACTCAAAACACAACTGAACTATCATACAGTGGTTATCAACAAGTAGGATAGACGACAGTTGGGCAGTTTATCTGTTAATTGAATAGTTGTATAAGCTTTGTGATGATTATTATTGGAAAATAAATGATCACCATGGGGTAACGGAGGAAAGTGAGCCACGGAGCAGTAAAGTCAGCCAATCTGTTCTATAGAAAGTATAGGTATGTCTTGGCTGATGATCCAGTTCCTGATTTCTTCATTACTTCAGGGTAACACAGTGCCACACTCCTGCTGAATACAGACAGTATTAGGATTGTTTTTTACAGAGATAGTCCCAATAAGTCCACAAATAGGTTGATGTGGAAAATTATCTCCATGACATTCTAATTAGTCCTTCCCCAACCCCTTCAAAAATCTATCGGTTGATAAAGGTTAGGCAGAAGACGGATGAGAAACCTTAAACTTTGAGATTAATCTTGGGCCTTCCTTAATTTCTTTGGCTTGAGCAAAAAGATAATGATGAATCATCACTTAGAATAATTTCTTCGACAGAGAATGTGTAGCGCCTACAGCGATCACCTAGCACCCTTCCTGCTTGTTGAATGAGAACCCAAAAGAGAGGGTAAGTGAATAAACGAGCTAACTAATTTCTTTTCACAGTATTTTAGAATCTCCGACTCTGATTGTGAACTCATCTATTACTCCTTGAAATACTTAAAATTTTTGCTTTGTATGTTTTAATGCTATATTATTTCATGTGTACGACTTTCAAATAATGTTTCTTTCTGGTGAACTGAACACTTTATCATTATAAAGTGAACCTTTTTATCTTTAATGATGCTTTTTGACTTAAATTTTACTTTCTCTGATATTAAAATGTCACAGTATTTTTATTATAGTAAGTATTTGGATGCTGTATGTTTTTCTACTGTTTTAGTTTCAATCTTTCTATATCTTTATATTTTTTAATGTTTTCTCTAATAAGCAGCCTATGGTTTTGTTTTTTTTTATTTCTTGGCTGGTGATCTTTGTCACTGAGATATTTGGTTCATTTAATGTAATTTCTGGTGTGTTGTGATTTAAATGTAACATCTTACTATATTTTTTCTATTCTTATCTTTCTTGCCACTTTTGGAGTTGCTTAGAGTAGTTTTCATTATTCCATGTCTCATCCTACCTCCTAGCTTGGGAGCTGTACTGATGGTCCATCGTCCCATAACAAACCATTCCCCCCGAAACATAATAGCTTATAATAAGCACTGTACTTTGGTCGTAATTGTGTAAGTCAGAGACTCAGGAGGGACTTAGATGCCAAACTCATTTCTGATTCACATGATATGGCTGTAGGATCAACTTGTAAGATGATTTCTTTACTTGTGTATCCAATGCCATGGTGTTCCTTGGCTCCTTCCTTCCTTTTTTCCTTCCTTCCTTCCTTCCTTCCTTCCTTCCTTCCTTCCTTCCTTCCTCTCTCCCTTCCTCTCTCCCTTCCTCCTTCCCTCCCTTCCTCCCTCCCACCTCCCTCCCTCCCTTCCTTCCTTCCTTCTCCACACATGGGGCATGGGGTCTCATTCTGTACAGCGTCCCCACTTTGCTTCTGCTTCTCACCATAGTTGTTCGGGATAATCTCACTTCTTACATGAAAACTGGATTCTATGTGGAAGCTGTCAGGCTAGTTCACAGCTTTCCTGGAACTGACACATTATCACTTTTGTCATATCCTACTAGTCAAAGGAGTCACAGGGCCCACCCAGATCCAAGGGAATGGAGAAGTAAAGTCTATCACTTATAAGGGGAAGGGCAAGGTCACATTGCCAAAATCATGTGGGAAGACAGATATTCTTGTGGCTGTCTTTAGAAAACCCAGTCTTCTACAGAGTATGCATTATATACAGGTGTGCATTCCTTTACTGTTTCTGTTTGTTTGTTTTAGTGTTTACTTGGAAATAAAAACATATATACCGACTTATCATGGTTTAGTAATTAATACTTTCATCTCTTCCTGGGCAATGCAAAGAACTTAGAAACTTTAAATCCCTCCATTCATGTATATATGCTATTGTTGTCATATATTTTAAATCAAAGTCTACTTTAAACCACACCGGAAATTATTATCACTGTTCTATATAGTCAGTGTTCATTTATATATTGCCCCAACTTCCTCTTTGGTTGCCTTTCATTCCTTCCTATAGCTTCAAATTTCTAACTGGGATCATTTTCACTGTGTATCCTTTGGTGCTTCCTGTATATGTCTCTGCCAGGAACAAATTCTTTCTCATCCTCCTCCTCCTGCTTCTCTTTTTCTTTTTCATGAAAATGTCCATATTTCACTTTTATTCTTGAAGAATATTTTTATTTTTTAATTTTAATTTTATTTTTTATTGAATTTATTGGGATGACATTGGTTAATAAAATTATATAGGTTTAAGGTGTACAATTCTATAATACAACTCTGCATACTGTTTTGTGTGTTCACCACGCCGAGTCCTGTCTGAGACATATCTCTTATACCCCGTCCTAGCTTTTCCATCCTTTTTCATTTTTGTGTTTTCCACCACCATTTATCCCTCCCTTACCCTCTCTTGTCCACCCCCTCCACCGCCATTTCCCTCTGGTAAAGATCACACTCTTGTCTATGAGATGATGATGATGATGATGATGATGATTTTGCTGAATCCCTTCACCTTTTTTACCCAGCCCCCTTACTCCCTCCCTCTCCTCTGATAGCTCTGAGTCTGTTTCTATTTTGTTTGTTAGTTTATTTTGTTCATTAGATTCCATGTATAAGTGAAATCATATGGTACTTATCTTTCTCTGACTGGTTTATTTCATGTAGGATAATACTCTCCAGGTCCATCCACATGGTTGTAAAAGATAAGATTCCCTCCCCCCCCCTTTTTTTTTATGTCTGAGTAGTACTTCAAGTGTAAATGTACCAGAGCTTTTTTATCTATTCATCTACTGATGGGTATTTAGGCTGCTTTTAAATCTTGGCTATAGTAAATGATGGTGCAGTGGACACGGGGGTGCATATATTCTTTGGAATAAGTGTCTCCTCAAATAAATTCCTAGAAGTAGAATCACTGGGTCATAAGGCAATTTCATAAGTAATTTTTAAAGGTATCTCCATACCGCTTTCCACAGTGGCTGCACCAATCCGCATTCTCACCAACAGTGCACCAGGGTTCCCTTTTCTCCACATGTTTTTTTATTGATTTAGAATTCTATTTTGCAAGTATTTTGTTTGAAGATATCAGGCAATTGTGTTTTAACTTTCATTGTTTCTAAAAATAATTGTTTTGGGAGTCTATTTGTTACTTCTTTGAAGATCATATGACTTGTCTGCTTTTAGGATATTTTTGTTTTTTGTTTGCTTGCTTTCAGCAATTCTATCATGATGTACCTTGTGATTTTCTATTGATGTCTTCTACTTCACATTTGTAGAGCTTCTTGAAAAAGCTTAATGATTTTCATTATTTTACTATAGTTTTAGAAAATTCTCAGCCATTATTTGCTTAAATATTGCTATTGTCTCTTTATCTTCTGGTGCTTCCATTACATATATATTAGACATTTTTCACTAAACTCCTATGTGTCTTACACTCTTTCCTAGTTTTTCATCCTTTTTTGTTTTTGTGTTTTATTTTGGATAATTTCTTCTTCTAGTTCATTAATTCTTTCTTCAACAGTACCTCATATGCAATTAAACATTCAATGAGTTCATCATTTCAATTATTATATTTTTTTCAGTTTTAGAATTTACATTTTGTTCTTTTAAAATATAGTGTCCAGATTTCACATGGAATAATGTTTATTTATTCTCTTGGTTTTAAAATATATTGCCTTGTCCATTCATGTGCATGATTATTTTTTATCACTTACTGGTCATTAGCTGTTTAAAAATGTAGAAATAATTTGAAGCAAAAGAAAATTTACATTTCTTTTTGGTGGGCAATAGGAACATGGCTATCCCAGATTACTTTAATATTAATACTGGTATTGGTATTATTTAAAGCTAGCCTTTGTCCCTGTGAGGGCCAGGCTATTCTAGGCCACGTTGTTCCTGCGGCGGAGCCCTTAGAGGTTCCAGCCCAAACCATGGCAGTTCATCAGGGTTCTCCCTGCTTTTTGGGTCCTGCCCTCTAAATTTTATTCCCTTGGAGAGGCCGACAAAATTTATGTTTAATCTCTCAGTCTTGCAGATGATTCTTTTATTTCCAGACGCTTCTAGGGGAAAAGCAGATGTAAATTGCTGAGCTGTTTTTTTTCTTCTTTTTTGTGTATCTTTGCACCAGAAATTTTTACTGTCTTATTAGTTCCCTTGTGCTCTAAATGTTCCTCAGAAAGAGGCTTGTTCTCAAAATAATTAATTTCATATTTATAAAATAAACTGAATTTTATTTCATCCTCACTAGAACTGGAATTGATTCAGGAAAAATACTGAAAATAATGAAGTATTTGCCAATGTCAAGTTACTTTTTAAACATGATAATATATCTTAATTTTCAAAAAATTCAAAGTAACTAAAAACTGTTAAATAATAAATGGAATGACTCAATTTAAATTTCTATACCTGATCACTCACCCATGTACATCTTCTGACTTACATAACAAAATAAACCTACTTTTCAAAATGAACTTTTATGGTTAAGGATAGAAGCGCAAAATCAGTTTCCCAATCCAGAAAAGGTAAATTCAGCACTACCAAAGGAATGGACAATAGTTGATAACTGTGATGTTCACAGTCCATGTGAATAGCAAAATGTGAAGAACACAATTTATCTCCATATAATGTAAAATAATTTTGAACAACATCTGGCTATAAGACAGTACAGACAAATATATTGTACTTTGCTTTATTACACCTTGTAGTGGTTACATTAAAAAAATTATTTTATTTTATTTATCTTTAGGGGTAAAGAAAGGGAGAGAGGGAGAAAAATATCAATGTGTGGTTGCCTCTTGCGCCCCCTACTGGGAGCCTGGCCTGCAACCCAGGCATATGCCCTGACTGGGAATTGAACCAGCGACCCTTTGGTTTGCGGACTGGCACTCAATCCACTGAGCCACACCAGCCAGGGCTTTTTTTTAAAAAAAAAAAAACAAAAACAATTGAAGGTTTATGGCAGTCCTGCACTGCACAGGTTTATTGGTATTGATTTTCAAACAAGCTCGGATGATGATTAACATTTTTTAACAGTAAAATATTTTAAAGTAAGTTATCTCTATATTTTTAGACATAATGTTATTGCACATTTAAAAGACTACAGTATAATAAAAACATAACTTTTATATGCATTGGAAAACCAAATAAATGTGACTTGTTTTATTGTGATATGCACTTTATTGAAGTGGTCCAGAGCTGGACCCACAATATCTTCAAGGTAAACCTCTATGCTAAGTTCCACAGGAGACACGAAAATGAATGAATGAGTCATAGGCTTTCCTTTAGACTAACTTTTTCCCAGAAATTTATAATTATCTATTACCCAAACCAGATTGCTACCTGATATAAAGTTTTATATTACTTGACATATCTATAGAACGACAAGAAAAAAGTGTGGTGACTGTCAGAAACAGGCGAATGCCCCAACGGAAGCCCAATAAAAGACACACAAGTACCTGAAAACTTGATATATAATGAGGTGACATCCCAAATCAATGCAGAAAGAGGGGTTAGTTAATAAATCATTCTGAGACAAATGGCTTTCTGTTTGAAAAAAGAAAATTGATCCTCCTCGTCAAATAAAAACCTACGTGTAAAAGGTAAAATTATAAAGTTAGTGGAAGAAAATGGTGGAGAATATCTTTGTGACCTTGAATTAGAATTTCTAAGACTCAAAAAAGCACAAAGTATAAAAGGAAAAAATGATGAGTTTGCATCAATATTAAAGATTGCTGAATAACAAAGGGAACCATTAGCAAAGTTAGCAGATGTGTAACCTTCTGGGGAAAGATATTTACAGCATTGAAAACAGACAAAGGTTACGTAGTGGACACAACATAGTACCACCTCAAAGAAGACTTCCTTCACTTTCTATCCGAAATACTGCTGCCTGCTTACTATTTATTCCCTCACTTTATTTTTCTTTATAACATTTGTCAAATCCAACGGATGATTGTTTGTTCAGTGTTCTTTTCCTCATTATATTCTAAGCTCTATAAAGTCAGGACTTTTTTGTCTGTTTTGTTCACTTTACTGTCTTCCTGACACAGAGTAGATGCTTATTAAAAATGCGTTAGATGAATGAATGAGTAAAAGAATGCCTGCAAATGGACATGAAAAACAGCAGAATCCCATAGAGGAGCATCAGTGGAGATGAGTAGACAATTCCCAGAAAGTGAAATCTTCCTGGCTAATAAATACATGGTTAATCTCACATCAGAAAAGTATAAATAAAAAGTATGAGATAACATTCTCTGTCAGATCTACAACAATTCGATATCAGAAAACTGGCAAGTGGAAACCTTCAAGCACTGCTGGTGGGAGTGTAAATTGGTGCAGCCATTCTGGAGAGCCGTCCGAAAGTAGTCAGTGAAAGAAAGTGTGCATATATCCTGCAACTCCCATGACCCTACTCCTGGATGTAGATCCACCAGAATTCTCACCCAGAATAACTCTCACACGGATCCAAAAAAGGAAGTGTATGTAGATATTGACTGAAGCACTGTTAGTGGTTGCACAGAGTAGGAAACACCCATTATTGCCCTTTACCAGAGAACTGGACCACTCTAGTATGTTACATGCATACAATGAAACATAATGCAGCAGTCAGCTATAACATACTAAACTTACATATACCAATATGGCCAGAGTTTTTATTTCCTCTCATCTCATTAAAATGAAGTAATAGAATGTTTAAGACTCAACATGTGTATGGCTCGAGTTGTGTTATCAATATTTTTGTAAATATTTACTTTTTCTATTTAGCTTAATTCCAACAATTTTATACTTTAATAAAGCATTCTAAACATTGCAAAAAAAAAACACCCCTCAACAGATCTAAAAGCAGGTAGACAAAATCAGACAAAAGAAGTGGCTTGCTGTTGATTACATATTTCCTCCGAGTCTGTGGCTTTTGGTAGGAAATGATCCCCCTACTTTAAAGAAGGCTTTCTCCCCTTAGCAATTTTGGGATCCTAAAATCCACCAGGTCTCATCAGTTGGCTTATATACATATTTTAACTTCAAGGGACTCATTTTCATTTGCAGTCTCTGTTTTAGATTTTGTTTAATATCCACTTTGGGGAATTATGGGATATCCAGTGTTGTCCCGGTCTTAATTTGCACCATATCTTTAAGATTGGATGAACTGTAGTGGATGACTGGTTCTCCAACCAGGAATCTTGTTAAAATGCAGATTTGGATTCAGTAGGTTTGTGATGTTCACAGCCCAAGCGAATAGCAAGGTCCACAGAACACACTTTATCTCTACATGATCTAAAATAACTATTGAGCAATGCCTGGCTGTAACACAGTGCAGGAATATCTCATATGCACCTTGCTTTATTATACCTTGAGATTCTGCATTTTTGACACGTTTCTAGGTGTGGCCAACACTGTGGATCCTCAGATAATACTTTCGAACACCTTGGAACACATTGTGAAAGGGGTTATCCTTAGGGCATCTGAGAGCTCACCCTGGGCCTAGTACAATCCTTGGATCCACACATTTGGCAAAAGATTGATGAGGGGATGTCTAGGGATACTGCACTGTGTGGGATTGCAAGAACTTGCTCCTCAGTGCCATCCTGGAGAAGGGCGAACATGTTCCTCCAAAGAGCTCAATGCCGTTGGTGTACTGGGGCTGGCTCACACCTGAGCCACCTGCCTGCATCTCATCACAACGCCATGGTTAGTTACACAGTGTTGATGGCTTGACATCAGCCCTAGTGGTAATAGTTACACCATGGAAATTGGCAAATGCTACACATCAGGGCTTTTCCTCACAAGGGTGCCAGTTTACCAGTGCGCCATTCTGACCATAGTGTTCAGCGGGGAGACTATGCAGGTCCCCTTCTGGGACTAATCCAGGGATAGAAATGTAAGTCCCTACCATGGTTTCTGGTTGAGAAAACACAGTAACTGGTCCACCTAGAAGGATATGACAGAAAAAAGGGAGAGAGTGTTACTTGGAAAAATAGGAAACAGGGCTTTCAAAAAAAGCTCATTTCCCCACATCCACATTCCTTAGTACAGTTATATACAGGCCAACACTGAAGAGCATTATGCCTGCAGTGAGGGGTCTGTAGCCAATGCCGATGAGCACTCAAAAACAAATATATCATTTTAAGTATTCACAGAAATTAAGAATAGGGCAGACAAATAGAGAAAATGTTATTTAAAAAAGGAGCATTTTCATTAAAGAATGAGTAAGTCTTTAGTGCTAGCCGGGAGCATAGGTGAATCCACGTGGTGACTGGGGAGTTGAATTCCTATTAAGAGACCACTACAGTGGCTTATTTAATGGTTCTCAACAAGTTCGCTACTTTTTTTTTTTTTTTGTCATACTTTCACCTACTCCATTTCCTTACAATGTCCATAGCATGTTGGGGTAATAAATTAGGTGTAAGTAGAAACTAGTAAGTATCTGTGAATTACTTTGATTTAGAAAAAAAAATGCTTCTGTGTAGGTTATGATGATCTGCAGTTAGAGGCCTAGTTCTTCTTTGGGTGAATTCAATTCCTAGAAAGCCCAACTAGAACATCTAGGAAGTATCTGAAAGATGCCGATGCTGTGGGAGAACCTCACTGAACCACTACAGGGAAGGGCCCAGAGGCGGGTTGATGTCCCCTGGTCCATCGGCACGTTCTGTCCTTGGCTCGAGTCCTATGTTGCGGCCACGACCCTTGTAATGCCTGTTCCGTGACCAGTGCAGGGCGCCACAGCTTCTCCTAGGCATTCGTTACACTAACATCTGAAAATGTGTTTTTAGGAAGTTGAGCTTTGAGCTCCCTTACCAAGGAGCCAACGACAGCACATATAATTTCTATTCTCATTTGAAATGATAGGAAAAAAGCCAGTTATAAAACACAGAAAACGTGACCTTAAGTTTACTAAAAACATGTGCCATCAAAAATATGGGAAGCTATTTTTCAAATTATTTCTGTGATTATCTCAGGGCAGTGGGGTTATTACTCTAATTTACATATATATTTTTGAATATCCTATATTTTTTAAAAATGAAGATAAAAAAGAATAACACATGTATACCTATACCGACATATATTTTTTCAGTTTTCTATGTTTAAGCCTGTTACTTTCAGTACTATGCAACCTCAGAGTCATAAGATAACATATTCAGAAAAGGGAATTAAGGGATAATTTGATTGTCCTTCAGTATCGCTATAGGATTTCATATCTGAAATGTATTTTGAAAGCATCTACTAAGTAAGACTTTTCACAGTTCTAAACAGGCTTTCCCTTAGATGATGCATTGAAGTGCCAGGAAAAGGCCATTTGTCAAGTCTCTTTCGAACGTGAAGTTCTTCTATCTCGCTGTGCTGTGCTTCATCTCCTGATTCACGCTGCTGCCTTCAGTCTTTAAAATCCTGTAACGAGCACAGAGACAGGGCTTGCCAGCTGGATCGAGGGCTACAGCAAACTAAGTATTGACATCATCTGGCCAAACACAGAGCCAAGGAAATGAACACGCCTGATATATGTGTGTCCTGATTTACTTTGGAACGCCATTCCGCGGCTCACAAGAAGTCCGTTGTACTTTTTCCATTTTGCATCCCAAAACCCACATACCACTGGCCAAAGGCTGGAGTATTATACATGGTGAGGAGAGACAGAAAACCTGCCACATCCTACACACTTTGAACTGTCTGATTAGGGAGAGATTACATATTCAGTGTTACGTCTTGAATATTTAACTCCAGGATTTCCATTCTTGGCTGTGTGACTTCACCTGGTTATAATTTGCATTTTACTGGGAGAGGCAGCAGAGCGCTAGCCCCTTTGGAGACATTACCTCATCAGTCCTCCCTGTGGTCCTTTGGGAGAGATGGGGTCAGGCGTTTTGGAGAAGAGAAAGCAGAAAACAGGCATTTTTTTTTTTAGAAATGGAACTCAGAGGTGTGGGTCCCAAAGCACAATGGAACGCGGGCTCCTGAGTCCATTGTGGGGCTCCCGCCCCGAGACGCAATGTGGTGGGGGTAGCTCCTTTATTTCAGTGCACCCCTCTTCCTGATCCACACAGCGGGCCCACGGTGCCTTCTGGTGGGGTTTCTGTTTGTTTTTCTCTTCTCTCACAATTCCTTTAATCCTCCAGTGCATGCCAATTCCTTTTTGAATTAAGCTCAAACATATAAACTGTCTTATTTGGTTCCCTGTCAACCCGTGGTGTTCCATTTCTTTGTCCAAATTGTAAGCTTTTAATCACAGGGATGGTATTTTATAGTTTATGCCGTTACTCACAGCACGGCCTGGAGAGCACGGCACATGCCCACCTCCACCTGCTCCACCCTCCCTGCCCCTTTCCCCGGCAGCTCTGCCTGGTTGTGCTTGCTGCTCAGTGTGTGGCTTCCCCATTAGGATATGAGTTCCTTAAAGGCAGAAGCTTTTTCTGTCTTGCTTATTGCCACATCCCAAGTGCCCAGTATAGGGCCTGGCACACAGGAGACCCTCAGTAAGTGTTCATTGAAGAAAAGAATTAATTTTTATAGGAGAAGCTCAGTAAATGCCTGGATATATGTGTATGTGAGATATATATATATATATACATGTATATATCACATATATATGTTATATGTATATATTATATATTACTACAGGTTGTTAGGGGCTGATTACTCTGTTCTGATTTTTCTTTTCCCCTCTCATTGACTAAATAAGAGCTCACAATTGATGACTTTGGGGTTTACAGAGACAATGAGCTCATTTTAAATGGAGAATAGATGAAGGAAGACAGAGAAGTATCAGCTGAATTTCATACTTAGAGAAGATATTTTTTCCAGCATTGAAGAGAGCTTTGCGTACTGAAGGGCAAGAATATGTGCCACCTAACAGAGGGGCCAGGGAGAGTGGCCTGAAATAGTTGGGACTGGACCACTTTGTATCTGCTCAGACTTGGCACAAACAGGATTCCAGATGAGGAAGCTGGGGTGCACAGACGTGATATAATCTACTCAAAAGTTGCACAGCTAAATGATGTCTGAGCTGACTTCCAGTCAGTGAGGTATGCTAAGTCATTCTTAAGAAGTATTTACTTTAAAATAAACTTACTGGGATTCCACATTTACTAATCTTCCATGGTTTCTCAGAATCCCAAGAGTATCTTAGCTAGTTTTACCATCCGTGATCACAAAAAATGACAGTGTTTTGTACAGATTCTAGTCACATTTGCTTAAACCAGGTAACACCTGGGTGTGCGTAAGTGAGGGAAGCATCTCAGGAAGACAAAATCCTGTATTATCACAGAGCACCTGGGTACAAACCCACCTGTTCCAGTGGATACTAGGATTGCCGGGGCCTGTGAGTCCGCGGAGTGCCACCTTGGCCAGGGCTCGTCAGGACCCACGCTCTGGCTCTCTTTTGAAAAGTTGGGCAGGAATAGAATCCGGTACTTCCTACCAGGCTATTACCTGCTGCTTCCGGACAAGGAACAAGGCAGGAACGCTGTGCACTTCACCCAATGCTCTCCTTGTCCGCTCAGACTGTGGGGATCCCTGCCTGTGGGACAGCTTTCTGACCTCATCTCCTCTGAGGCTGCGCACATGGACCAAAAAGAACACTGGAGTGAATCCAAGAGATTTAGAAACAAATTAAAACCTTTGTTCCAACAACTTGAATCAGGTTAATACTCTTTGTGTGTACTGTGTTATGGACATACTAACTTTGACATCCTAAGTCCATTCAGGAATAGATTACTTAACAACATATAGTTCTTTGTGGGGGAAAAAAGAGATATTGGCAAGGTACTGCTCATTATCACGTGTATGTTAGCTTTTTTCTCTCCTGCAATCACACTTTTCTTCATCCTTTTCTCTTATCTCCCCCTCTTCTGTGCCTTCTCTCTCCCCTCACTCTCTCCCCTGGGTCTTAGGCCTGCCAGAGACACGCACGGTCATCTTAATTTCTCATCAGCAGGCAGGACTGAAAGAAGTTCCTGGCCTCTCCACGAATACGGTTGTCAAGACGTTCTTCAATGTGGTAATTTCTCTTTATTCAAAGAAAGAGAATATTCAAGGCTGTAATTTCCTATTGCTTCTGTCCCAGATTACCACAAACTCAGTGGCCTAAAACAAACACAAACTTAATTATCTTATTTCTGGAAGTAAAGAAGGCCTAAAAAATCAAGGTATCAGAAGGGCTGAGTTCCTTCTGGAGAATCTGTTCTCTGGCCTTTTCCAGCTTCTAGAGTCACCTGCATTCCATCTTCAAAGCCAGGAAGTAACACTGCCTCTTCATATCCGCCTATCTGACCCTCTCTCTCTCACACACACCTCTGGTTTCATCATGGCGTCTCCTTCTCTGGCTCCAACGCTCCTGCCTCGTTCTTATGGGGACTTTGGTGATTACATTGGGTCCGTGTGGATAAACCAGGATAATCTCCCCATCTCAGGCTCTTGGACTTAATCGCATCTGAAGAGACTCTTGCCATTTCACATGGACATATTTAGGAGCCATTATTATTTCTACCACAAGTGGGAAGCCAGTGATCGCAGAAGCAAGTTACTGGCTTGAACATTCTCATTCAAAGAATAAGCAGCATTAGGACCTCTTGTGGGAAGGATCTCAGTTTCAAAAACCAAAATTAATAAAATACACAGGGAGGGTCTTGCTTAGAGATAGGCTTTTAATTGCTGTGGGGTGAATTTCAGTCTCACAGTGCTTTGGTTTGGGAAAAACGGTAGCAGCAACATGGTCAAGTAGATCTTTGAAATAGACTGGACTTAGGGTTTGATGTCAAGCTCTGGCTCTTGCTATGGACCTTGGGTATATTAGTTTAATTTGAAGCAAATCTCTGTTTGCTTAACCTTAACACATGGATGATAATTCTTTCCTCATAGAGTTGGGTGACTACAATAATGTATGTGATATGCTTAGTATTATGCCTGACACATAGAGGGTGCTTCATAAAAGCTCTTTCTTTCACCCTTTCCTTAGTGATTAGATGAAAGGCCAAGAATGTAAATGACAGTGTGGCCAAAAATAATTAGGTTGGGAGTAATCAAATGGATGTTGAGCAATGGAATTTCAAAATAAACTCAGAGTGGTACAATCCAATGGGAACTGACAAAATCTATTTCTTCTCATCTGGCTTTAGTCTAATTACATTTTATGTCTCTAAATTGAATGAGGATGAATAAGGGAAGGCTTGACTTGTCTCATGCCTATACCTGAAGAATTGTAGAAATCAAATGGAATGTCCCTCATTTTTAAATTAGACAGATATATTCCCTAAGGATTCAGTGGATCGTTGGTACCATCCAGAGCACCCTCCCAATAAGTGGCGGCACTCTTTACTTGTTGTTGCTGAAACAATGAGTTCTCACAATGAGAGTTCACTGTGTTTTGAAATAGTTCATTTCATTGTTGGCCTGTTCTAATTGGAGAGTCCCTCCTTATTTTCAGGAAACTGCCTCCCTAAAGTTTCTTTTGCTTCTAATTCTACCCACTGAACTTACAAAAACCTACGACAATCATAACAATCTTATAGATGCGCTCACTTTGAATATGTCTTTGTCTTTTTCTTTCTTTCTTTCTTTCTTTCTTTCTTTCTTTCTTTCTTTCTTTCTTTCTCTTTCATCTTTTCTAGCTTACTAGCTCAGTTTCTGCAACCATAGTTTATCAATGTTTCCCCTAAAAGAAGTCACCTAGAACTAAACAGAATATTCCAGATATGCTTGAATTAGTGTAAGGTATGCTGAGACTTATATTTCTGTTGGATCTGGACTCTATTTCCATTGATGAAGTCTGATTTTGTTAGTTTTTAAAGAAGTGGTCTCATAGCACTGTCGTTTGGCTTATTCTGAGCTTGCAGTCAATCAAATCACCAGGAGCTCTGTAAACAGCATTTGTTTTCCTCATTCTTACCTGTCCAATTGATTTATCACAACGTTTGTTGTACAGTGTCATGAAAACGTAGATAAAAATTAAATAAGCGACCCAGGACCTTACTACTCTGACATCAGCGATTTTCAATCATCCATGTTCCTCTGTCGTCCTTGCTCATCAGCTTATATAAATTTACATAGTTTTCAACATAACCTGGATGGTTTTTCATATCCTGACTTTAAGTTTAACATATTAGCATATTCCTAAGTGGCTACATTATTTACTTACAATTACAGTTCTGTGCCACCACACGATAGGAATGCCTTCTGAGCCATGTGTCGTCAGCTGTCTCGCTATTGCCTGAACAATGTGGCGGGCACTTCGGCAAGCCCAGGTGGTGCAGACTCCCTCACACCTGGCTGCACAGTACATCCCGTGCTCCCAGGCTACAAGCCTGCACAGCAGGTTACTGTACAAAGCAGTGCCACATTAAATCAGGGACAAGAGAATTTCTTTCATGAGTATAAAGAATATACTCTAAAATAATGATCACAAGTATGGTAAGTACATAAAGCAGTAACGTGGTCATTTATTATCAAGTATAGTATACTGTGTACATAAATATATGTGTTATGCTTTCATATGACTGGAAGAACAGCAGGTTTGTTTACACCAGCATCACCACAAACACCTGAGAAATGTGATTCTCTATGACATTAGGATAGCTATCTTGTCATGAGGTGATTAGGAGTTTTCGGCCCCATTGTTTTCTTACGGGACCACTGTCATATATGCAGTCCTTTCTTATGTGGTATTTGACTGTATCCTTTTTTTTATATAAATTTTTTAAAAGATTTTATTTATTTTTAGAGAGAGGGGAAGGGAGGGAGAAAGAAAGGGAGAGAAAGAGCAATGTATGGTTGACTCTCACATGGCCTTCACGGGGACCTGGCCCGCAACCCAGGCATGTGCCCTGACTGGGAATCGAATCGGGACCCTTTGGTTCCCAGCCCGCGCTCAATCCACTGAGCTACTCCAGCCAGGGCCTGACTGTATCCTTTTAAATAGCTGCACTGAATTCCACAGTAAGACACACTGTATTTATTCAACCATTCCCTGGCTTAGACATCGTACATACAATGTTTTACTTTTGGGAGATGTTTATATAGCCCTGGAAATCAAGTGACTTTTGAAACCTGAATCAGAATTTTATCTTTCTCTATTTTAAATTTCTGCCCCAGCCAGACCAGGTGGTTCAGAGCATTGGAGTATTGTCCCATACACCAAAAAAAAAAAAAAAAAAGGTTGCAAATTGCGGGTTCAATTCCCTCTCAGGGCACATGCAGGTTCCACTCCCAGTTGGGGTGCATACATGTAAGAGAGGCAATCAATCCTTGTTCTCCTGTCACATCTATGTTTCTCTCTCTCTGACTCTCTCTACCCCCTCCCCCTCCCTTGCTCCCTTCTCTCTCTAAGATCAGTAAACATATCCTCGGGCGAGGGTTAAAAAAATTATTTTTCTTCCTCTTTAGTTTTATTCCTGGTCCAGACTTTTGTTGTACCACTTCTCCAATTTCCCTCCCTTTGCTTTTAACACCTTTCAATCCGTAGCAAATACAACAGAGAAGTAGACAAGGCTCTGAGACTCGCAGCTTTACTATCCATGACAGTTCCTGCACTGATTTCATAACCGCACCAGCCCAGCACAGTAGCCTCTCAGTGTCAGCAGAAGAGCTCCTATTTCGGAATGCTTAGGAAAGCCACCCCTGCCCCCACACACTGCTTTCTTCCGGCTAGCTGGTGTCTACAATGAATGGTGGCCACGCTGTGCAAGTTCCTCGGGCAGCCTCTGTGTCACTTTCACTTGCTGTATTTCAACTTAGTCATGGAAGGCTCTCAGCGAATACTTATTAGTAGGAGGAATGAAAGAATATAATTAAAGATAAGACTTAACAACTAAAATCAGCCTGGGGAAGAGACCACTTCATTTACACTAATGAGCAAATTGCTGGTATTAAATATTTCCCTAGGCACAGTTTTTACCATGACGGGGTTGGTGAGAAGCACTCCGGTCCTCTTTAGGAAAAGACAGTGATGGACTTGGGACAGCTGAAATAGGTACCTTACAGTTTTGCCCAGGGCCAGCGGTGGACTTTATCCACCCAGACTATTAGGGCTGTAATTAACCGCAGAGACTTGGAACTTGTAGGGCTTATAGATTCTGCACTCAAATGTATGGGATGCTTTGTGGCCTTCTGTATTTTCTGACTTGCCTCTTTAGCTTGGGCTAATACTACCAAACAACAGAACTTGCCTCTGACATTACTATAGAAATGTTGGCAGGGACTGGGGTGGGGGTGGGGGGCAGAGAACAATGGGAAATAATAAAAGCTTGATACTATAAATATTGAGCTCTATTTCTTCTTCACTAAAGAGCTAGTAGGGTACAGATGGTAGATCAATACCCTTTCTTGGCACTCCTCACTCACTCAGGGCCTGGCTTAATGAAGAAGGAACATTGGAGTGACTGACTGTCTGAGTTTGCCTAGGCTTTTCCTGGTTTTAATACCGAAAGTTTCACATTCTGTGAACCCCGCAGTCCCAGACAAACTGAGACAGCTACTCACTTTTGTCCACAAACTGCCAGCAGCCTTAACTGAATTCTCTGCGAGTTAAACTGAAAAAGGGTGCAATAGGCCCCGCTCCCTAGACCTCAGTCTGCAGGCCATGCCCCTTGGCAGTGGCCCGTGAAAGGCAAAAGGGCATTTCCTTCTCTGCCTTCCCTGTTCCAGCCGAACCCAAGTTCTACGTGGCGCGATCTAAGAAGTCATGACAAAAGAAATTCCCTCTCCGGTCTTGTCTTCTCCCCTGACCCTTCAACTTGGCAAAGACACCTTTGCAGACTAAATAATTACTCCTAGAAACTCACCTTCAAATATAAGTGCCACTGCAAATTAACTCGTTAGTATTCCCTTCCCCATCTGTGTGGGTGAGTTTACCGAACCATCACTTAGAAACGTGTTCTGAAGTTAGAAGACAGCAGATAGAAAGATTCTAATGCGGCCATGGCAATAAGTCCATTTGGGGACGGTGCTTTACTCGATGCCTCAGGGGTACTTGCTGTCCAGCCGGAGCAGTAAAGAGTCACTCTGTTCCTTGGAAGAGAGTCACCAATTGTTTATAATTCACCTTATGATTTATGTTGACTCTTCTTTGGGTTCCAGAATAGAGACACTCTTTTAAGTTACCAACTTAGACCTTGAACACTCAGATGATTAGCTGAAATCTGATTTTCCTCTTGCCCCTGCACAACTGCCCCTGCACTTGGGCCTCATTTATTAGACCACCACCGAACACCGAACATCTCCTGCTAGCAGACTTACCTTTATCTTCTTTTCTTGCTCCCTTCTTTTTTGCTATTCACAGATCAAGTCATTCCTTTTATACACATATGCTCTTTTTAAGTTCTTGGCTCCTTTCCCCTTATTAAGAGTTATTCAGAAAAATCTTTCTGTCCTTTCTTTCCCTTCCTGTGCTCCTTTTATGAGTACATATATTCATATGTATGTATGATGCATAGATGTACACACATACCTTTATCTATATTCTCGCAGCCTGCCTACATATACCTGTTTCAAGCAAAATAGAGGGGCAGAGATTTGAAATTAAACATAAAGACTCAGGACCTTCAATGTCTAGAGCACCTAAAAATGCTCAGAAGATTTCCATCATAATTTTTACAAAAATCTCCACCTGCCCCTATACTCTCCACTAATTCAACCAGCTTTTCTCAAGCACATGTATTTAATATAAATAGAGGAAAATAATTTCCCGCTCATTTTCCCCATTTTCTTTATTTTAAATGACAGCATTGTAGTAGCCCACTTTCCTACTTTTCATTGTAAGTCTAAGGCATGTGTGATGTGTTAAATAAGGTTTTGTGGCTCATGTGGAAATGTAGGCACCATTTTGTCAGACCGAACTGGAAACAGAGAAAGGAGGTTTGAGTTGCTTTCTGGAATGACAATAGATGTTTGAGACAATAAAAGACACAAACACATCTGGCTGCCCAGCTATGGTCCTTTACTTGTTATGGGAAGAGCCTCAAAAATCTTTCAGACAGACCTGAAACCAGGCATGCGCTGGAAAATAGAGCAGAGCGCTCCAGTATGCCCCAGCAAATTCTGTTACAGTGCAGTGGTTCTGGCCTGAGACCGTCACTGAGGGGTGGACTAAGAGGGTAGAAAGCCCATTTGAACAAGAAGTGTCGAGAATCATGGGTCTGTGTGTGATCCCGACTCGTCCCCAACCACAGGAAAGAGCGTGTGCTGGTCGAGCCTTTCCAGCCCGGTCTGCTTCCTGGGGGACCCGGGGCTGGAATGGGGAGGGCCCTGGTGGGCCATCCGAGTTCCAAACAACAGATGCAAATTGCATTTGCGTGCCGGAGACTTCTTGTATTTTACAAAAGTCTTTTTTATTAATTCACACAGCAAACCTGTAAAACCTAGCTATTATCATATTTTATAGATGCTAAGTAATTTGCCAAAAGTTAATAGAATATTTGATTTCTCTCCCACTCCCTCAGCTTCAAAGAATCAAAACCCTGCTGAATTTTCCTTCAACATGCTACTCACACTCATTGTTCCCTTTTCATTTTGCTGCTACCACCCTGTTCCACCGTGTCACTTCGCTCTACACCTCTACAGTAGCTCCTCAACATGCTCCTGTCCCCAGTCTGCCTGGGCTTTAGTCTATTCAAATATCGCTACTAGGGTTCAGTGTGAGATTCACTGTCATAACCCTGCTTGAGCTAAATGAGATCACTGTTTAAATCAACCAGTGAGACCCCCATCCTGCTGCAGGACCAGGACCAAGCCCTTTAGCCGGCCACTCAAGGTCTTCCATGGCATTCCTCAGCCTCCCCTTGGCGTTCCCCTCAGCCTGTGTGACAGGCCAACTCTTACATTCTTTGTGCTTTGAACAACACTTGCATGCCACGTTCTCACTTCTGCTTATCATGTTTTCCCACCTGATACTTCGCCTTCTTCTCTCCCCTCTCCATCTCAATCTATGCAGCTCAGATCTCCCATTCCCGTGAAAAGCCAGCTTGGGGTCCACATCAGCCCTCGGCTATTAATCATGCAGATCCAGTGACACCGCTTTCATATTGGTTTCATGTTGTTATTTCACTCTTTATGGTTATTAACTTTTCATGTATTTCCCCAATTTTCATGTTTTTGTGGTTATGTGGGCAAGAATCATGTTTCTAACTATTTTAAGGCAGCAAGATAAGATCTTGAAATATTAATCTGTGTGCCTTTGTCTTCCTCTCATCCTTGCCAGTAACTTCCCCTCTCGGGCAGAGGCGTCTGCAGTGCCTCACGGGGAGAGACGGGAGCGCGAGGAAAAGCTTGAAATTGTTCGACTTGCCGGTCTCTTTTTCCCTTAACTTTTGAAAGAGAGATTTTGAGAATCAAAAGGGGAAGTCTGTGGGCTTTCTCCCATACCCGAGGTTTATACCATAAAAGTGGAATTAGAGAAAGCACATATTGGCCCGTGGTTCACTCAGCTGAAGGAAGCCTGCATCTGTCTCCAGATTTTCCTGAGACCCAGTCAAAATAATCCACATAGACACTTGCAGACAATACTGTGGTCCGAGATACTCATAACAGACACCAGCCCTGAAACAGGGTGGAGGGCTTGGATCCCCTGGGGGGGACGGAAGTGGTAAAAGAAAAGCCCAGCACTGAGACTCGGGAGGACAGATGATGGAAACCCCCCTCTGTTACCTTGCATACTGTATCTGTGCTGGCCAAGATGGGGGCCATTAGTCACATGTGACTGGTAAGTACTGGAAATGTAGCAAGTGATTTTGGAATTGGATTTCAACAGCTGCATGTGGTTAGTGGCTACTGTATCGAAGAGAGAGGCTCTAAAGCACCTGACCACAGTGTGTCTGATTCCATGACTCACAGTGTCTACATCATTTCTGACACACTGACACACAATAGGTGCTCAAAAAATATTTCTGGGATAAATTAATGACACATTATAAAAGCAATAAATACCTATTGACCACTGGTTCAAAATAGACCTGAAACCCCTTAGCTTTAGTGTTCTCTGTTCTACTGATCATATAGAAGCTCCTGCAGCTTATTCCATTAAAAAAACTTTATAGGAATTGATTTTTCTCAGGGTGCATAATTCCCAAACCATCAACATCAACAGATAGCTAGCTGTTGGGCCTGACAATCACTGCACTGATTTGAATCTGCAAGCACCTAGATCGAGCTTGCCAAAGCTTCAAATTTCTCCGTCTGTAACACCCTGAAGGGAACTGGGGTAACAGGCGTTTTCAGTTCTCCCAGCTGAGTTTAGTGTTGTTTTATATTATGTTTGTAACCTGATTGTCCCAGGCCTTGCCAACCTGTGGATAAAGAGAAACGCAGGTTGCTGGGCTCCACCTGCAGAGTTTCTGATTTAGTAGGTTTGGGGTAGGACTCAAGAATTTGCGTTTTCAACAAGTTCCCAGGTGATGCTAATGCTGGTCTGGAAAACAGACTCAGAGAACCACAACCTTAATCATTTGGGGTCTAGCTGTCTGGAAAAATCACTTCTGGATGCATGACAATGCCTAAAACATCAGTCATTTTGATATTCAAATCACAGCAGTTTCAGTAGAGCTTCAGACCCTTTCTGGGGTCTCTCTGGTGTTCTTACTGTTTTTCTACTGCTGCTGCCTTGTGAGACAACATGCTCGAACTAGGCACTTCTGGCTTCCCCTGGGAGCTCCTCTAAGCCCTGGGAACGTCCAGCCTCCCATGTGGTCCGGGGCTGACCTCCACATTTCTTCCTGGAGCAGCGGCTTGTGCTCTGAGTCCCATCACGGGTTTCGTTTTGTTGTGTTGTGTTTCAGCGAACACGGAGCTTTCAGCTTCTGGCCCTCCGCACTCCTTTGGGAGTCAAAACCAGTTCATTAGGCAGAAGGACTAAGCTGAATTAAATAATCAACAAACACTTGTGGATTTTATTATGCGTAAAGCTTCTATTTTAAAAAATCAATACACGCTGAATATATACCATAATGTTTAATATCTAGGCATCTTGCCACACACCCTTCTTCGATGTCACTTTCCTTCATCTAGAAATCCTGCAACTCCTGTGCATCTCAGTTCATGGAGCGAGAGGCCCGTAAGGCTCACCAGCTACACAAGCAGCCAGGCACTGAAACCCAACTTGGGCTCAGCTGGGAATAATTATAAATCATTCCTTTAATCCAGGAGTTGTCAGACCTGTATCTGAATCACCTGGAGGGCTTATTGAAACGCAGATTGCTGGACTCCACCTGCAGAGTTTCTGATTTAGTAGGTCCGGGGTGGGACCCAAGAATTTGCATTTTCTACAAGTTCCCAGGTGATGCTAATGCTGGTCTGGAAAACACACTCAGGGAACCACAGCCTTAGTCATTCGGTGACGAGCTCCCTGGAAAAACAACTTCTGGATGCTTGACAGTCCTCTAACTTCGCTTCACCTTAGTTTTTATATGCCCTAAAGCATTAATTGGTAAAGACCTTTCTTGCCTCAATCCAACCAGAGTTTGAAACATGATCACAGTTCTAAAATATTATCAGTTCATTTAAGGTTTTTATAAGCTTTCGGCTGGCTTAGTTTATAGGTGGTAGAAGACAGTGATTCACTGCAGAGTCGAGGCATTGAGTAATTTCAGTAAGCCTCACTATAATCTCGGTGAAAAGACTTGAATAATTAGGTGGAGCTCTGTCTGCTCTATGAGCCCACAGGGATGGTCCACTGTCAGATGGAGATTGTTGTTCTAATTATATAATATAAATTATTCCAAAACAAGGTCAGACAGAATATGACTTTTGCTTTTCATTATTTAGGTGAAATCTCCCTAAAGCCACAAAACATTTACTCAGCTCAATTAATTCATTAAAAAAGTCAGTTATCTTACAGATGTTTTATCCACATTTAAAAGGTCAGATGGATGTAAATTTCAATATCAACAGATGCTTTGCTGTCAGGAAAACACAACTTCACTCGAAATGTTTTAGGGACCTAGATTTTTCTCCGTGTTTAATTACCCTTCTGATCAATAAATTTACCCTTTCACTGGCCAAACTTCATTATTGCAGTTTAACCTCATTTCTTCTTGTGTATGTCTTGTGTGGGGAATGTGCAATACTGGTGATTATCTGTTGGTAATTACTCTTAATTTATTTGAAGACAGTCACTCTTTATCTTTTTCTCTTTTTTCATGCAAAATTACCTCTGACCCTATTTAAAGCTTCCCTCATAGATCCTAATTTTAATCTCCTTAATTTGTACATAATTGTCCTATAGACTCTATTTTTTTCCAGGCTATTGTTTTAAAGCCTGTACCAAAACTTTAAATTCCTGGTTCCTGACAGGTATATCCTCCATACCTGGGCCCTGGGCCCTGGGCCCTGGGCCGTGAGGGCTCCTAACCCTGGGATTCCAGGATCCCCCAGCCTGTTCTGCTAAGTCTCCATCCTATGAAGTGGGAAAGTACCATAGCTACATCTCATCAGTTTGAGGAATATGGTCATGGTGCAGAGTTTTGTGTACAATAATAATATTATTATTTAATATCCACCCAAGGATATATTTATTGATTTTAGAGAGAGGAAGGGAGAGAGAAAGAGAAAGAGAGAAACATCAGTGTGAAAAGAGAAACGTCTATTGGTTGCCTCCCTGACTCACCCCAGCCAGGGATCGAACCTGCAACCTCAGTATTGTGCCTTGACTATAGATCGAATCCACTACCTTTCGGTGTATGGGATGATGCTCCGACCAACTGAACCACCTGGCCAGGGCTTTAATAATTATTTTTAAGAAATATATGAATTAAAAGAAGCCATTACATTTATACAAATTGATTCAGTTCACAGTTAAATGTATATTGTGCTTGATTAATGAATGCAATTCTGGTTCATGTTTATTTGGGGTTCATTCTGATTTGTTGTAAGTTTTACATAAACAAAAGTTAAGGCAGCTGTCATAGGTATGTAATAAAAATAACTTCTTTTTTTTTTTTTTTTTAAGTGAAAGAAAGCTCTAGCTCTAGGCTACCCATAGGGAAAAATCAGGCCATGGCTAACAATTGGTCCTTTATCCTAACTGAGGCCTGGGGGTCTCCCAGCCTCCTTTCTTCCAACTGCTCAAACCTGGGCAGCATGACCATTTTAGGTCATTCTCGTAGTCATGACAGAACTTGAAGAGGAGGGCTTTCCTGGCAAATCACACTTAGGTCATCATATCCCATAGGAAGCTTATGTCTGGCACTTTCATTTCTGCCTGCTCATGTTTTGTGATATTGTTGAAATTTTACTTCCTCATACGCTGTATTTTGCATTGTCAGAAAATATTGTTTTTATTTTCAACAATTACTTTTCAAAAAAATTTTTTAAAAGAGAAAAACCATTTCTATTTATCCACATAATTACCATTCCTGGCTCTCTTGATTACTTATGCATTCCCATCTGGTATCACTTTCTTTCTGCCTGAAGAACTTCTTTTAACATTGCTTATAATTCATGTTGGCCAGCAACGAGTTCTGTTTGTCTGAAATATCTTTAGTTTGCCTTCAAATTTGAAAGTTATTTTTTTAATGGGCCAAGAATTTTGGGCTGTTATTTTGTTCTTTTCATACTTAAAAAATGACTTTCCATTGTCCTCTGATTGTATAGGTTCTAATCAGAAGCTTGTTATAATTCTTGCCATTCTTCCTCTGTTTATACAGTGTTTTTTTCCCCCAACTGCTTTCAAATTTCTTCTCCTTATTATTGGCCTTAGTAAGTTAATTATAATATGTGCTTTTCAATACTTATTTTGATCAAATTCATTGTGATTCTTGAATCTGTGAGTGTATAGGTTTTACCAAATTTGGAAAATTTTGACCGTTATTTCCTTATGTATTTTTTCTGTTCCCTTCCCCCTTTTCTCTGGGGTTCCTATGAGGCCACTTCATTGTGCCCCACATCACGAATGCTCTCCTCATATTTTTTCAGTTGCTCTTCTGTTTCATTTTAGGTATTTTCATTATTACGTCTTCGTGATATTGAACGTTCCTCTTCAGTGTTCAGTCTCCTATAAATCTCATACAGTGTATTTTTATTTCACATGTTGGACTTTTTTCTTTAGTAGTTCCTTTGGGTGTGTTTCTGTCTCCCATTTTTCTCCACAACATGGCCATGTTTTCCTCTACCTCCTTAAGCATATGAAGCATATTTATAATAGCTGATCTAACTGTTTTTTAGATTCTGGTCTGCTAGTTCCACTCCCTCTGTCATTTCTGAATCTGTTTCTACCAATCGAGTTCTCTCCTGGTTTTATGTCTTATTTTCCTACTTCTTTGCATGCCTGCTAATTTGTTATTGGATGGTAGATGTTGTAATTTCATGGTATTCCTTCAGATAGTGTTGGATTTTGTCTTGGCACATAATTAATTTACTTGACATTAGTTGAAAACTCTTTCTTTTAAAACTGGTTAGGACAAGTCCAGAGCCACCTGTAGTATAGGCTAAAGAATAGCTGAGGATTCTACTGTATGTCTTACAGATTATCATGAGTTTCTACACTTGCCCTGAGTGAACTCTGGAAATTGCTTTGCTTACTCCTTCTTGAAGATTATTTTTTCTGGATTCAGGTAGTTTCTGCTCAGACATGCACAGGTTAGGACTCGGCCAGAGTCAAGGGGTAAATTTCCTCCTGCCTGTAAGTTTGTACAATTGTTCAGTCGACATTGTTTGCTTCCCTTCAGGTAGGAGTCACGGTCCCTTGATATCTGTTGTTCAATGTCTGTGTGGTAGCAGCTTCTAAGAGCGCCCTCAGTGAGCCTCAGCTTCTGGTACTCACATATTGTATAACCCTCTTCTTCTGAGTGGGAACTGGATGTAGTGACTAACAAACTGGATATGGCGAGTGTGATAGGAGGTTAGTTCTGATTACAGAAGTCTACAGAAGTCATAGGACTCTCTCTTGCTGGCTTTGATGGAGCAAGCTGCCCTGTTAAAGTGGTCCCCATGGCAAGGAACTCAGGGCAGCCTCCGGCCAACGCTCAGGGAGAAACAGAAGCCCTGGGTCCAACTGCCCATAAAGAGCTGAGTCTTGCAACTGGAGTGGTGTTAGAAGTGGAATCTTTCCTAGCTGAACAGTCAGATGAGACCATGGCACTGGCCAATGCCTCACCTGTGGCCTTGGGAGAAACCCTGAGCTAGAGGATTGTTCTTGATTGGTAATTTCATGATAGGTAAACCACGCCTGAACTCCTGAACCACAAAACTGTAAGGTGATAAATGTGCTTTCTTTTAAGCTGCTGTATTTTGGGGTAACTTGTTACTCAATGATAAATAACTAATACAGTCTGAAAATCATTGCTTCACATATGCTGTTTGCTTTAGTTCTGTTATTTAAGGCAGGGCAATGAATTAGGTCTCTCTTATTTCATCTTGGTCAGAAAGAAGTCCTAGACTGCTCAAATTAGAATCACCAATACTTTTTGTAAAGCTTTCCAGCTAATTGCAATATACAAGCATCTGTGAAAGCCACTATCTTAGATCCATGACTCTCGTCCTTTAATGGGCATTGACTCACCAAAGGATCTTGTTAAAATCAAGATTTTGATTCAGTAATTCTGGAGTGGGACCTGGGATTCTGCATTTGCAACAAGCTCCCAGATCATGCTGGTGTTGCTGGTTTGTATACCACACTTTGAATTGCAAGGACTTAGATTATTGTGTGCCTTCTGTTTATTGCACCTATGGAGAAACTTGGAACAAGTTCCTTAGTATCTGTACCAAAAGATATTTGAGTAGCTGTACCCTCTCTGTCTTATTCACTCTCCATTAACCTATGTCTGATTCATTAATTCAACAAATATTTATTTTATAGCTCTTGTATGATAGATGAATTTGCTAAGTGAATGAGATATGACCCCTCTATCCTACCAATCTGAAGCCATCCTCAGATTGGTGGAAGAAGCAGATATGTGAGGAAGTGTATTATGAAGCTGGCTGATAAGTGCAAAAATAGAGGCACAAATTAATTATGAATCCTCTTTCAGGGTGCAGTGGTCAGGAAAGCTTCTAGAAGAGATGGTGTCTGAGTTGAGTTGAGAGATGAATGCCCCCCAGTGTGTAAGTTAGAGAGCTGCCTCCCAGAGTAAACACTGGAGCTTGACCTGTTTCCTCTCTCTGCTGCTTGATTGGTGTCTCTTCCTCTCATGCAAATCGGATTCCTGGTGGTCTGCGCCCCGCCCCGGCCCCCCTCCCCCAACCCTCAGCATGCTCAGAAAACTGAGACAGGGATGCAGATTAGGCCTCTTGCTCTGTAACCCTCACTGTCTTCACCCTCTCTGTTTAAGCAAATTTAAGACATGTTTTTTTATTTTAAGCCTCAAGTTAGTTTTATTATAGAAAAGTTTCAGATGTCAAAAATTACCATCTTCCATCCTTACCTCTACTCGTCCCTGAGGGTGGGATGGGGAAGAGAGCAGGAGGACAGTGGTGTGCTTTGCATTTAGTTTATCCACAGCCCAGTTCCTGATTTTCCTCCAGGAGAATTATTTGTTGTGAAATCCTTTTCAACACTTTCCCAAAGTATTTCCGATAGGCGAATGAAAGTAGCAGATGAACTTCACTATATAGAAAATGAAGCAGAAATCTTTAAGCTTTACTCTGTTGGGATCATAAGTAAGAGATTGTTAATTTCCTTCATAGAACAGCCAACACAATAGAAGCTTATGAATTGATGATAACCCAGAGTTTTTCCCCTCGAGGTGGAAAACTCAGCCCCTCAATATCCCTCAAAAATTTGCTTAATAAAAATTGGAAAGTAAAGCAAGACTCACTCCTTCTCATAGTTAGAATACGAGGCTTCTTTGCTGTTATTACACGTCTGAGGCTAACCCCAACTCAGTCCCCAGAAAAGGTGTGAATGGAGATGAAATAGCTGATAAGCAGTCCAGCAAAGTCCTTGTACCTGTTCATAGATTAAAAGGGCATTGAAATTCTAGAATCTAATAGGGGTGTGGCATCCACGTTTGGAAGATTAATTTTCTTCAATCGTTAAGGACTCACTGGTTTACCCTCCCAAAATCTAAGGAAAGAATCCAAGTGATTAATTGATATTTGATATTCATCGTTCTGATTGTGATGATGATGAGGAGAGTAAGCAGGGCGGTGAGCTTTTGCTATAAAACACACCACTCCAAAATTTAGTGGCTTAATGAAATAGACATTCGTAAGTTCTCACTCCTCGGTAGGTTTTTAGGAGCCTTTCTTATCTAGGCCAGATTATCTGCGGCTGAATGATTTAGGTTGGTGTTACTCAGATGCCGGGGTGGTTTAGGAATGGCTGTAACGGAGACTGTCTGTTAGGTCTCTCAGCTCCCAGAAGGCTAGCCTGGGCTTGGTCACGCGGTGATGGAAGAGCTCCCAGAGAACATCAAGAGATGCAAACTCCCATGCGCAAGCAGTTTGCAAGCTTCTGCTGGCATCACATTTGCTAGTGACCCCTTTGCCAAAGCAAGTCACATGGCCATGCCCAGATTCAAGTAATGAAGAAATAGACTCAGCTCTTGATGGAAAGGGCAGCAAAGTCACATTGAAAAGGGCATGCATATAAGGAATTTCAATCTACCAATGCAGCCACACCTCGTTCCCCCTGTTCTCAACAGCGTGGGCAAATCAGCTCACACATCAGTTACTCCCATACAGACTGGTCATTAATGGTAATTTTCAGAATTACTTGCTCCAACCATGTACCACTAGGTTTCGACTGTACCTGAGTCATGCTTTTCTTTTACCCCAAACCCCTAACATCTCTGGCCTCCATCAAAACCCTCCATCCGTTATTCTCACTGGGCTCTAAATCTCGCAGATCAGGAGAGGCATTTTGTTTTATTCATCTTTAAATTCCTGGAGCTTAGCCCAGGGTCTGGCTCACAGTAGACACCAGCAATTGTTGATTGAGTATATGATACATAGGCGAAATAATGCCATACTCAGCTAGTTTGTGGCCTGTACGGGAAGACGTACGTGTGAAACACTCTAGAGAACAATAGAAATTATTTGCTGTAAGAGTTAAGAGGAAGGAAAATATCTCCTGATTCAGTTAATAGCATGTTATCCACCTTAAAGTCTCCCCTTCCCTCATTTCTTTTTGTCTCCCTCTATCCCCAAAGCGAACCTGCCGTCATTTTCCAGGGCTCTGGAAACAAACGCTTTGGGCTCCACTCTCCCTCACTCACAGAGCTCGTACAAGTTACTTCACCTCTGAAAGTTAGTGTCCTCCTCTGTTGTCTGAGGACCTATGAGGACCGAGTAAGCTAAGAAGACACTTACAAGCACCTGGCACAATAGATGTTAGTTTTTATTGATATTCATAATATCATTATCTTTATAGATTTCCAAATGTACTCCTGCTGCTTTTGTTCCGGCTCTTGTCATTCCTTCCCTGGATCATTACAATCACCTTCTCCACTTTCCCCTCCAACCTGTCCTGCAGCTTTTACCTGATCGCCTTTTCTGAAAGACAAATCTGACCACCTCTTTTATATGCTTTGAAACTTTTTTGGCTTCCCTTTGCCTGAAGAATCAAATTTAAATTCCTCATCATTCCTCCAATAATACTAGGCAGTCTGTAGTTCCCTAATGTGCCCTGCTATTTTAAACACCCTTGCTTCGCACAGAGACAGATTTACGATAATAGAAGGCTATGCTACAGGGTCCCTCATTTGCACATGCACCTCCCCAGGCTTGGCATGTTTTCCCGGACTCAGAGAAAGCAGCAACCCAGCTAGGAGACAAGCCGAGGGCACTGTTGAACCCAGGGATGGTAGTCCTGAGGCTGTAGGTGAGGCCGTGGACTGCCAGCACTACCTCCCCATCTGCCCAGACCTCAGTGATGACCTGTCCCTGAAATTTCATTGAGTGTCAGGACCCTGTCTTTGACCCTCAGGAGAAGATCTGAACTGGAAGTGGCTCCACCCCTGCTTGGAAGCCACTATGACTCAGGCTCCACCTACAATTCCACCCCAACCCCAGGGCCGCATCAGGGGATGGGGAGCCTCAGGCTTTCCTTGGCCTGAGCCAGAAGCTGCAGAGGAAGTTACAGAGGAGTCACACCTGATAACAAAGTTGTGAAACTAAAACAAACTTCCAAAACCTTAAAAAACAACCAGATTTCTTTCACCCATACCAGAGGAAAGACTGGATTGTCCTCCTAGTCTCTCTACAGAAAATGATATTAAAAAATCAGTCAAAGAGTAGGAGGCCAAACGTAAGGGGAAAAGTGTCATAGAGTTGGTTCAGGCAGTTAATTCACTGATATCAATAACAGAAATAATAGCAATGTGTTGCTCTTCTGGAATTCATGATGTTCCTGGTACTTACCAGCTTTTGCAAATTTAAAATCTTGCATAAATTTATATTTATAATGTTGAATTCTTTTAAAGTTATGGACCCCAAATGACATTAGGCTCAGGTGCCACAAACGGAATCTGTTTCTGTAGCACAGGAGTCTCCTTTGCAGGATGCTCATTTCCCTCTTCCTGGGCTATCACTCTACCTGTGCACGCACCATTTCTGCCTCTCGGAGCACAGTGACCAGGAATCATTTACTGCCTCCCTCTGCAGACTTCTGCAGGACAGGAGGCTGCTTCGACCCACCTTTGTATTCCCTCTACCTGATTCCTGTCTGTTACGTCATCAGGGCTTCATAAACATTTCTTGAATATGTGAATGAATAAGTAAATGGATGGATAGCTGGATAGATTGGACAGTGAATGGGCATAATCAGAGACAGCTTTATGGAGAACGGAATTTGTGTGATATCTTAGAAGATGGTTACTGTATGGCTTGAAGACAAGAGGTGTGTGGACATGCCTGGAAATGAGGTCAGCACAAACAGAAGGCGGGGGTTATGGTGGGAAGAAGGCTAACTACAAAGGGAATTTCTGGGGTGATAAAACTGTTCCGTATCATAATTATGGTGGTGGTTACATGAATCTATATGTGTTAATATTTATAAAATGCACATCAAATGAAAGAGCATCTTTTGCTGTATGGTAATGGTAAAAATAAAAGGTACATAAAAACAACTAAGATCAGAAAGACACACAGGTTAGGAAACCAGTCGGAGAGAACAGCGGGCTCTCTGCCCGTGCCAAAGCCGAGGGTGAGTGAGGCGGTGAGTCACACGCAGGCCGATCAGTGTTTTCTCGGCATCTTACCAGGGAACCCACAGATTACGTCTCCGTTCTTTTAGCTGATCCTTCTTACGCAGACTGAGAGCTCAGAGCAACAGGTTGTGCATTACTTGGAAATGATGAACAATGGCCTCAGGCAGAGAAAGGGATATGTCAGGTGCGTGGTTTTGCCAAACCTGAAATATTTGCTTTGAATGCACTAAGCAGGGTTATAATTGCAGGGTGTTAAACTCTTGGAAGTGTCATGCCTACTCAGCACTCTACTTGGTGATCATTACAAAAAAAATTAACAGCTCGATTGAGATATAATTTACATATTCAGAAAGTATGCTAGCATCACCACTATGTAATTTCAGAAGACTTTCATGACCAATAAGAAACCTAGTATCCGTTACTGTCACTTCCCATCCCCCTCTTCCTCAGCCCCTGGCAACTACCGATCTACTTCCTGTCTCTATGGATTTGCCTATTCTGGATATTTCATATAAATGGAATCATATCACATGTGGTCTTTTGGGACTGGCTTCTTTTACTTAGCATAATGTTTTCAAGGTTTGTCTGTGTCGTAGCATATATCAGTATTGCATTTCTTTTTATGCCTGATCATATTCCCTTGTGTGGATATACCACATTTGTTTCTCCATTCATCAGTTGATAGACATCTGTTTTTTTTTTTCATTTTTTGGCTATTATGAATAATACTTCAATGAACACTCATGTGAAATCTTTTGTGTAGAAATATGTTTTCAATGATCTTGGATATGGTAACTCTATGTTTAGCTGTTTTAGAAGCTGCTAGATTATTTTCCAAAGTGACTGTACCATTTTACATTTGCACCGAGGGTACTGAAGGTTTCCAGATTTCTCCACATCCTCGCCAACAGTTGTTATTATTTGTCTTTTTGACTATAGCCATCCAGTCAGTGTGAAGTAGCACTCATTATGGTTTTTAACTTCATCGTGGTAAAATGTACACAGCATAAAATGTACCATTTTAACCCTTTTTTGTGTGTAGAAGTCAGTGATACTGAGTACAGTCACAATGTTGGGCAACCATAATTTATTATTATTATCCAACCATCATTATGATCTACTACCAGAACTTTTTCATCTTCTCAAATGGAAACTGCCAATTAAAAAATAATTCCCTCTCCTCTCCTTTTCCTAACTGTGGTTTGGATTTGTGTTTTCCTAATAGGTGAGTATCTTTTCATATGTTTATTGGCCATTTGTGTATCTTTGAAAATATGTATGCTCAAATCTCTTTCCCATTGTTAAATTGGATTACTTGTCTTTTTTTTTTTGTTGGGGGGGGTGCTTGTAAGAGCTCTTTGTATATTCTGGATACAAGTCCACTGACAGATACATGATTCACAAATATTTTCTCTCATTCTGTGGGCTGACTTTTGCTTTCTCAATGAAGAAAGCACAGAAGTTTTAAATGTTGATAAAGTCTCATTTACCTATATTTTCATTTGTTGCTTGTGTTTTTGGTTTCATATCTAAGAAACCATCACCTAATCCAAGGTCACAAAGATTTACCCTAGAATTTCCCCTAAGAGTTGTGTACCTTTAGTTCTTACGTTAAGGCTTATGATTGATTTTCAGTTCATTTTTGTATATGGTGTGAAATGGGGATCTAAGCTCATTCTTACATGTGAATATCCAGTTGTTCCAGCACCATTTGCTGGAAAGACTGTTTTTCTCCCCATTGAACTGACTGACACTATTATAAAAATTTAATTGAACGTAAATGAACTTTGACATCTATTTCATTGATCTATATGTCTGTCCTTATGCTAATACCACCATTTTGTAGTAAGTTGTGAAATCGGGAAGCATGAGTCCTCCAACTTATCCTTCTTTGCCAAGACTGATTTGGCTCTTCTGGTTTCATTACACTTGCACCTGAATTTTATGATCAGATTGTCAATTTTTCTAGAAAAGCCAGTAGAGATTTTGACAGGGATTGCACTGAATCTGTAGATCAGTTTGGGTAGTACTGTCATCTTATTAATATAACGCCTTTATATTTATAAAGAGGGGATACCTTTCCAGTTATTAAGATATTCTTTAAGTTTTTCAACATTGTTTTATAGTTTTCAGTGTATAAATCTTGCACTTCTTTTGCTAAGTTTATTTCTAGGTACTTTATTAATTTGGATGCTATAACTATAATTGTGATCTTAATTTCATTTTTGTATCGTTTGCTGCTAGAGCATAGAAATGCAATTGCTTTCTGAATATCAACCTTGAATGTGCAACCTTGCTAAACTTGTTTATTCTAATAGCATTTTTGGTGGATTCTTCAGGATTGTGTATACACACACATATATGTTATATATATGATCAGGTCATCTCCCTATATAAATAAATCTACTTCCTTTCCCACCTAGATACCTTCTATTTCTTTTTATTGCCTAATTTCCCTGGCTCAATGAGTATTTTAAATCCAATTTAAGAAGAGTCAGGAGAATTTAGAATTTCTTCTATCAGAAGAGGAAAAAGTCAAGAAGCACAGGCCCAAACTGTCCAGGAGCCCAGTATCTTGCAAATAAATCTATTCGTTGATGTTATTTCCTTATTTCTCAATTAAGCCATTTCTCTTCCCTGATTTTCAAATTCCAAGAAAGATGTATTCGAGGCAGAATACCCATATTTTTTCTTTTAAAAAGCGATGCTATCCAGTGTCCTGCTGACCAGCATTTATCCAGTCTCTTTCATCCCCAATCTTCTGATTTATCCTAAACCACTGTATAGTATTCAAGGGACAGAAAATATGTAAATTTTAAGCAACAGAAACCAACAAATTTAGGTTGATTTGCATTTACACACCTGGACTCAGTCCCCAACTACCAGATTAGTGACTTCCAATTTTTTATTTTTGGCCTCTTCAACCCGGTTTGGGATATCGGATCTGATCTTTAAAACATTTTTTTTTAAGATTTTATTTATTTATTTTCAGAGAGAGGAGAAGGGAGGGAGAAAGAGCAATGTATGGTTGCCTCTCACATGGCCCTCATTGGGGACCTGGCCCGCAACCCAGGCATGTGCCCCGACTGGGAATCGAACCAGGACCCTCTGGTTCCCAGCCCGCGCTCAATCCACTGAGCTACACCAGCCAGGCCTAAAACATTTTTTTAAAATTTAATTTCCAGATATGTCACTATAGAGAATTTAAAGTGTCAATATAAATCTACTACCATTTTCTCCCGTAAGTACTGAAAAACAGGTGTAATTGTTAGGATGCCCTAGGCTACAATGGGAGAATATCCTGGTCCTACTAACAACCCTGACAGGTCTGAAATCGTGTTGTTTTTGGAGTTACTATATTGTACTTTGAGCTGGTAGGTCTATTTTTGAGGGAAGCAGCTGCAAAAGGATGGAAAGAATACCAAGCTCTGGATGCAGCCCTGGGTTCTGGTTCCTCTGCTGCAGTTAGCTTGGTGGGTGACCTTGGCTAAGTTAAGTCGCTGGAGATCTCTGGGCCTGATATGAGGAGATCAGACTGAAGAATCCCTGCCAGCCCTGATATCCTGTGATGCTGTGAATGAGAAAGTGCTATGTGTAAGCCAAGGACCCTGTCATTGCAAGAAGTACGTAACTTTCAAAAAGCACAGTGTAATCACAGCTACCAGGACAGCAGAGCCCCTTGATGAAAGGCACACGTGGGGTCTGATTTTAAATTCCTACTCACGAGCTTTGATGGCCTTGCCCTTCACAGGCCACAGAGGAGCGGGTGATGATGTGACAAGATGTTGTACTAGAGCATGTATTCCAAATGACAATTGGTTTTTCCAAATAATTCTTAAGAACAGAGTTCATCTAAGCAGAAGGCAACATAAACTCACAGTCTCCTGAATACTGCTAACATACAGACTAGGGTGCTACCTCTTGAGGTTCCTTCCTCCCCAGACTAACGCCCAGGCTGAAGTAGGGCTGACAGGCCAGGTGAAGGCCCTTAGAAAGTCCCACAGCTGTGGGCTCAGAACCACAGCTTAGCAGCAGGTGACTGCCCATCTTGGCTTGCCCAGGACAGAATCTACTTATAGGTGTTATTCCAGACTAATTATTAATGGGGCCCTTTCCTTCTCCAAAGTCCCCTGTCTTAGATAGTAAATTATATGTGGCAAGTCCTCACTTAATGTCATAGTTAGGTTCTGAGACTTCAGGCAAAGCAAGGTATAATGAAACCAATTTTGTCATAAGCTAATTAATATAAACAAGAGCTTAATGCCTATGGTATTTCATCAACCTTAAAGAGAACAACATTGAATGAAATGATGTTATTTTAGGACTTGCTGTAATCACCATAAGAGCATACTTGTCCCTAAGTCCATTTACCCAAGTTGTTTTTATTTTATTTTTTAATTTATTAATTTTTAGAGAGATGGGAAGGGAGGGAGAAAAAGAGGGAGAGAAACATCGATGTGTGGTTGCCTCTTGTGTGTCCCCTATGGGGGATCTGGCCCACAACCCAGGCATGTGCCCTGACTGGGAATCAAACCAGCAACTCTTTGATTTGCAGGCTGGTGCTCAATCCACTGAGCCACACCAGCCAGGGCTTTTTTTTTTTTAGTAGTAAAATAATTAAAAATATTATTCAATTAAGTCCCTTCACTTGCTTCATTTTCTTGCCTTAATAACGTGTTAGTTTTCATTTATTTTATACCCACATGCAGCATACTCTGGGCCAAGATTTTATATATGAAATCTTATTCACAGCCCGTTGGTAGGGTGAAAACTATTAACTCCTTTACAGATGGAGAAACTGAGGTTCTGAGAGGAAAATAGCAGTTCCAGGATTTGAACCCAGGTCTTTGGGCAACAGAAGTCTTTCGTCATTGTGCCTCTGTGTGTTCAAAAGAAGACAAAATATTTTAAAGCTTCAGGAAGTGAAATGTGTCTTATTTGAGTTTTTAGACTCGCAGTGCTGAAAACAAAACTAGTGAAGCACTTCACATCCTTGCATCAACACCCATGTGTTTTCTTGTTTTCTCTCTGTTCCTCAGTCTTGTCTCCAGGAAATTGGGGCTATTAACTGTCCCTATCCCATAAAGGTGTTGTTGAGATTAAGAGCCAATATATAATGCTTACTTAGAACATGCCTGGCACATTGAACTCTCTCCGTAAGTGTTAGTGTTCCCATTGCCATCACACCGTCATCGCCGCGCCCTCATCGCTTGCGCTTGAGTTAAGCAGCATCGTCTGCGATGCCCTGCGGAAGCCGCCGCCGTCAGCAGTGCAGCCGCCGCACCTCGCCCTGCCCGCCCGTTTCCTCTTACCTTGCCGTCTGTCTCTGCTCACGTTAACTTTTTGTTAACATCTCTTTGCTGTTATAATTTCCGTGAGTACAAAATATGTAGGGAACTTATGCCTTTACTGTGGAAACATGTTTTTTGCCCTATTGACCCACAGATTTATCCATCTTTGTAAAACTGAAGGGTTCTGTGGCAACACTTGAAACACAACTTGAAAAAGTAACAAAGGGATCTGAGATGACTTCTCACTCTTGCAGTAATTCAAGGTGTCAAGTCACTCCCCAGTGTCTCTCACTCTAAAACAGAGCAGCAGTTTCGACATTCTCATATGGAAGTTATAGTCTAAGACAAAGAACTGGTAATTATAGAAATGATCCCTGAAAGTAGCAAGCAAATACAACCAGAGAAACAAAATAGAACCAGAGACATTGAAGTTTAGAACATTCTGGCAGTAACCGGAGGGGAAGGGGAAGGGGAGAAGGGGGACAAGGGTATTCAGGAACTGCAATGAAGGACACATGGACAAAACCAAGGGGGAGGGGGGAAGCAAGGGAGGGAGGTGGGTTTGCCTGGGGTGGGGTGGGGGGAGGGTAAATGCAGACAACTGTAATTGAACAACAATAAAATAATTAAAAAAAAAAGAACTGGTAATTAACTATTGATGTGATCTAGGTATCACAATGGTTGAAAAACTTGAGGAGTTTTTGAGAATCATATACGAAACATTTTTAAAGTGAAAAGTAACCTTTTCCTTATTACCCCAAAGAATAGCACGCTCATTGTTACATGCATTCTTTGTGTGTGTATTTATGTGTACTTACACACGCACATATACACACATACAAAAACAAAAAGGAGATGAAACTGAAGTCGTTTGTAGTCTTTTTTCCACTTGACAAATATTTTAAACCTATTTCTATTTCACTAACATTCAGTCCATTTCCAACTATTTTTGGCAGCAGAGCTAATTTTCTGAAGGGAGCCACCCTACCTGAAACCTGTAAAATGGAAGCTTTTGAGGTTGAAGCAGAAGTGTGAGACCCGGGCCCCTGGCGCTCCGGCTCACAGCGGCTTTCCCTTGCCTTGCCCTTCTCCCAGTGGCTCCGAGACACCACAGAGGAGCCCTGTGGATCCAAACCACAGTCGTTACAGATGCGCCTAAGGTGTTTAACCAATTACTCCTCATTTAGATCATTTCTAACTTTTCCCTGTTGTAAACAACACTGCAGTGAACACCTTTATAGCTAATGTTGGCACATATGCTTCTTTATGTATTTATTTATTTCCTTTGGACATTTTTTAGAAGTAGGAATTCTAGGTCAAAGGGTATGCATATTTTCAGGGGTGTTTTTTAAAAATTAATATTGTAAAAATTTTCTTTTAGAAAATCTGTATAAATTAATTTGCTAAGCCTGGGTGTTTTCATTAAAAAAAAAAAATCCTGGCCAATGTATCGGTTAATGTCAAAGTCAGAACACTTAGAATCCACACCAGGCACCACTGAATTGTAGAGAAAGAGAGACGGGATCTCCCACCCCACAAGGATTTTGTTCTCTAATGCTTGCGCACAGCTTCAAAGCAAAGGCCCTGCCCTCAGAGAGCTTGTATTTTATAGTAAAAAAAAAAAAAAAAAAAAAAGAGAGAGAGAAAGAAAAAAGTGGAGAAAGTCTTGCTTCTTCCTATGAACTGGGTGTGGAGCAGGCCTGACATAGCAAACGCGCTGGAAGTAGGAATCCAACGTTGGCTTGGACAACGTTGTCACTTCTGTGGGCACTGCTGGCCAGAACAGGTACGAGCTGACCACGTCATGCAGCTTTACCCCCCACGATGGTCATACATTTGGTCCACTGGGCGCTGGGCCTGTCAGTTTAGTGGTCTCATGTCAGTGTAAGGGCGAGTCCTTGAAAAAGCCGCCCAGGACACCCTCCACTAAGTCACTTCCAGTTACCTGAGGGTCTTTGCCACATCGCCAGCCCTCTTACCCTGAACTACTGGGTGGGGGAAACAGCCTTGGGTGATGTATCAGTGAAACATCATCTCACTCAAATTTGGTAGAATTTTTCTTCCCTTTTTTCCTCTTAAAGAAGAGGTCAGCTTACTTTTCTCAGTTCTTTGCATTGACTATATTTAGAGGTTAGTGAAGTCTCTACAGGTTTCTCTGCAGAGAGAAACTAACTTGATGAAAAAGTTGTGTTGGGAACCTTGGGTACATAGTAATTCTTTACTTTTTATTTGCTTTTTCCTGCTACAGTAGGTCACCGAGGGTCCCAACACCAGCATTGTGCATGCATTTGAAAAGTCTTTTTAATTAAAACAAGTAAAAGTCTTTCCATAGATAATTTCGTAAATATAAATCATCCTTAAAGTTCATTTATACCACAGATTGCGAGAGACTCCCCTCTCCTGGTTCAGTGCTACACCTGGCAGGGGAATGAAACTAACTGCTCCTTTAAAGACCCAAAGCACACCCCATCAACCTGACCCAACCCTCCTAAAGAGTCTCAACATCAGCTGCACGTTGGAATCCTCTGGAGAACGTTAGAAACAGACCCCTGGATCCAGCTCCAGATCCTCTGACATAATGGGCAGGGGGTGGGAGCTGGACCCGTGTTCAGATTGTTCTGAGAGCTGCCTGTGTCCTTTCTATCTGTAGCCAGGATTGAGAATCCAGACTTAACCCAATACTTTTCTGACCTTACGTTTTTGCCTAAGAGTTGTGTTGAATGTAAAGTAACTACTTTAAGGAAGCTAGGAAAAATAAAGTGATTGAAGGAGAAATAATTTATTTTAAGGGATGTCTGTTTTACTCAACTAAAACATAAATATTGGGACAAGATCAGTGTTCTTTGTCATTAACTTGCCCAGAGGAATGTAGAGCAGGGGCAAGCCGTGGGCAGCGGCGGGAGGATAAGAAACTCACATCAGCTTAACATAAGGAGCGCCTCCTTTGCAGCATCATTGCTAAATGCCCGCAGTAGTCAGAGCAATCATTCCAGGCTAAGTTAGTTCTTGGCACTTCAGGAGAAGGCCTTACTTTTTCCTCTAGATCAAGCACTTAATTACTTAATTTGTCTGGAATCTCATTGTGGAACTCATTACAGAATCCATCAGGACCCAGAGGATGTCAGGATGATTTAGCAGTCTTATAAATTTCTCTATATTCTCTAGTAATTCTCATTGTCTGTTAAATGCTTCAGAGTGACAGGAAGATATAACTTAATAAAATGGCTGGGAATGGCATTGAAAACATCTTTTTTTTTTTTTAAGAGAAAAGAGCTGCAAGGAGAGTCTTCAAAAGCCTCAAATTAATACTTAACAAATTAAGTTAGCACTAAACCTGTTCTTATTCAAGCCCTTGATTGTTTTATTAGAAGCAATTGCTTATCTTGGTTAAGAAACTTGGCTAAGGCAGGTTACTCATGTGTCTCCTTCATATAAACTTTATATTAGGTATTTTCAATGCATTTTAACTCTTAAGGCTTTGCAAATTAGACAGGAATTTACGGAAAGAAGAGGTATGCTCTTTTTTTTTTTTTACATCTTCAAATATATTACTCCTATTAAAAATATCATTCTCACTAATGTCAGATGGTCTTTTGGTACCTAATGGTCTTGACAAGAACAAAACAACCGTGTGGATTTGGCATCAAGAGAGAATAGGGTCATTCATCTGCGGTGCTGTGGGAGAGACATTTTCTTTTTCAATTTTCTTCCTCCTTTTTCTTATTACAATTACTGTTTGGGTTCATAATGACAACTCCCATCATTATGACTTTTCCAGCTCACAAGCTGGAGAAAGATTAATGGTAGAAGAAAATAGATTTTTGGCATTAGAGCTACATCGAGCTGTTAATATAACAGAGCAGGAGTGCATGAAATCCATTTATAAGATTTATGCTTGTGATGGAGAAAAAGTGGTACAAGGTATAAAATGTTAAGATGTAGAACCTGAAATGTTGGCAGGTGGCATGTAAATTTCATTCATTCACTCATTCATTCAGCAAATCTTGAGCATGAATTATGTGTGCATGTCACATGCTGAAATAAAAATAAGCCCTGATAAGACTTGGTCTAAAAGGACCTGGGGTGGGGAGCATGCATAGAGTGCCCGAGGGATGGGGCAGGTACTTACTTGGTTTTGCCCATCCTGAAAACTAGAATTTAATTTTAATTCCCTGGCGGTAGCTTTTGCATCTAGATGTGTATAATAATGGTAACTAGAGGTTGTTTAACACAAAGCTTTGTTGAGAATAAATGAATCTTTAAATAACTGTGTATTTACTAATTCATTGTAGTACACAAAAAAATAAAGTCTCCAAAGTGAGTCTGATATAAGCCTCTAATTTCTCCACACTAAAGAGACTGGTAATTCTTTTTAAACTACTATAACAAAGAACACTTCTGGGTTTTTTTTTCCCCAATGTAGTTGTGTACCTATGTGGTGTCCTCTTATGATGGGTTTGGAGATGCCTCCATGGCTGCAGGTGTCTTATTACTAGCCCCAGAGAATTATTGGACTTTGTCTCTCAACCTTGGGAAAGATTTCTCAGGTCTGGTTTACCACAGCTCTCCAAATGTTCTCTCTGTGGGATTTTCTTTCTCAGCCCTAAGGCTTTGGGTGAGGCATTTACAAAACCCTTTGAAGCAAAAGAGTCATTTCCGGCTTGGAGGTCTAACATCTATAAAGAGCTTTGTCATTGTTTAGAAATAGGGACTCTATGACAATCTTGCAAAATCATTTAACAAGCTCCCCAGGTAGAAGTAGGTTAGGAGTAGCTTAGGGGTGTGGCTCTTTAATCACTTCTTGCTCAATATCACGTTGGTTACAGTCGGCACTGTGCTAGGCACTGCAGAGGCAACAATGGAGAACAGTACGCCTGTCCCCAAGGAGCTCAGCGTCTGGTAAGGGAGTCAGGTGGTGTAATTAGTTCTATGACAGAGGAATGCAGGTAGTGGGGAGTTTGCAGTAGGCAAAGGTTACTTAGCCCAGAAAGGCTATAAGCATTTAAAATTTTGTTCAATAGCACACTTTTAAAAAAGTTAATCATGCCAAAATAATCTGGGAACTTTCTCCAAAAATTTTAAATTCTATATTAAAATATAAACTGGTAAATCTTGTGCTGTGTTTGTCAAGGTTACATATCCCGTTATTTAATTTCATGAACTCTTAAAATGTGAGATATGTTATTAGTAGGATGTCAGGAAAGATTTCCCACAGGGAGCTTATCAGATCTGGGACATAAGGAACCAATGACAATAAGCCAGAGAAAGCCAAGAAGCAGAGGGGGAGTTTCTTTGCAAAGGAAAAAGCGCTCACAAAAGCTGGGACACAAGAGGTGGGTTGGGAAAGTTGATCTTTTTGTGATACCTATGAAAGTAACCCGGGATATTGAGAGCATCACAAAATCAGGGTTTTTAGTCACTGAGATTCCAATTTTTTGTACCAATAAATAGGAAATTTAAGTCATCTTTTTATGATTTTCTCCTCATATTCCTTAAAACACCCACAAGATAAGATGACCTTGACCTTAGCAGGTCATGAGTAGACAAGAGGATATTGAACATTCACTATATGTTCAGTGTCTCAAGACTGACTATGCTAGTATTTTTTAAATCAGGTGTGGATAAAAACAAACAGCAACAAAGTTTTAAAGTATTTCCTTGGATCTGGGATGTTATATGGGTAGAAATGAGTGTTAGATAAATGTGTCCAATTACACACATTTTAGATAAATTTGCTACAGACACAAGATAGCTTCAGATCTCTGGCGGAACTAACCCCTAGCTGAGATCTTACCGTGTGAATCCCATAAGGCTTATTACCCCAAGGACATGCATCTGTTCTTGCTGCCAATTGCCATGGGTTTTGGACGTTGGTCTCTTTTGAAATAGGTATAGTCTCTTGCCAGCTGTGGGTACATGAACATGTAATTTCTGGCAAAATCAGAGTCAGGGAGACCTGCCTGTCCTGACTCCAGGTATGGAGTTAGAGCCCATTGAGTATTTCCATTCCTTTTGATATTAGTCAGTAGAAAAACTCAGAGTATATTGAATTTCTTTAGGTCTTACTTAGAAGCACAGATATTCCTTGAATTATGAATATCCTTGAACAAGAGAAAGAAGAAAATGCTGTGAGAAAAGAGTGGGGATTGTCTTTGGTTTTCCTCCAAGTCCAGCCTGGGTTTACATAAGCCCATTCCACCTCTGCAGACCCACTCAGCATCTGGTGTCTGTCTGCTGGCCTTCATTCTGCCCCAACCTGGCTGCCCACTCATCTTCCACAGAAGTTCGTGTACCTTGCCTCTCCACGTTGAACTGTGTCTCCCCCCTCCCTCCCTTGCTTTCCCCTCCATAATTCTGTATTCTACCACAAGCAGAGACTGCTCTATTCCAGTGATTCTTAAACCTTACTGCACTTCAGAATCACTGGGGGTGCTTTTTAAATTTCTGGGCCACTTGTCCTGTGTTTCTGACTTGGAGGATCTGGGTCAGAATTTAGGAGTCTGCATTTTTAACCAGAAGGCTGTGTTTCCCACCCTGGGGGATTCTGACTTGGTGAGAAGGCCACTTGGAGCCACCCTGCATTGTGCTGTAGGAGAGCAGCCCTGTCCTTCCACCAGGAGCCCTGGCTTTAGTTCCAGCTTAGCCCCCACCTGTTCTGTGGCTTTGACGGAATCACTCTAACTCCCTGTGATTCCAATTTCTCTTTTACAGCATGTGGGAGCAGGGAGAGAAATAGCACTTGAAATCTTACACTCCCTTGCCCCATTGTCTTTTGTTCTCAACTGCCTGGAAAATCCTAACTCTGATGGCCCTGCTATCTGCCTTCTCTTCCATGCACCCCCTGCTATTGAAAGTAACTAGAGAAAACTATGGACCCTGGCCGACTGGTGCTGCTCTACCGAGCTCTCAACATTGTGCAGAAACCATGGCGTTCCTCCAGCCAACTCACTCTCATTCTGCCCAAGAACCGTTCCAATTGCTCCCTCTCCCCCAGCTGCAGACCCAGCCACTTCTGCCATATCTTAGCATGTGAACTGGCCTTCCAATTCGCAGAGAAAATAAAAGCCACAAGAAGGAAATTCTGTAATCTCCTGCCATCAGAGCTACCAACACACCTGCTTCCATGCCCGTCCTTTCTTCCCTTTATGTCTGTCCTCCTAAGCTAAGCCAATGACTTCTTGGATGCTCTGGATCCCATTCCTCAATGCTTCCCCATCTCTCCTGTATCTTCGACTTCTTCCTCTCTGCAGTTATATTCCTGCCACACAGAGATTAGCACTGTTAATATATTGACTTACTTCCTCTCAGTTTTTTATACGTACATAAGCATATGTTTTATACAACACTGGGATTTTTGTCAGTGAGAGTTTATACAGGGGAGCAGAGTCACTATGCGATGGGACGTGTTACAGGAATGGGACCTCACACAGTTGTGGGAGGAGAGACCGGAAGGTTCACGGTGGGGCTATTGGAGGCAAAGAGGAGTCATTAGTCATTTGACTCAGAAGCCAAGCACGTTATCCTGGGTTATTCGGGTGGGCCCACGTTGATAGTAAGTGTCCTTCTAAGAGGGAGGCAGAAGGAAGTCTGTCCACGGTCCTAGGAGAGGTAGTGACAATTGGAGTGATGCTAAGAAGGGGTCGAGAGCCAAGGAATGCAGAAGCTAGAAAAGGCCAGGACACAGATTCTCCTCTCGAGCCTCAGAAAAAGCCGCTCCTGCAGATGCGCTGGCTGGAGCTTAGTGAAACTAATTTTGGACATCTGGCCTCCACAACTGCAAGCGAGTAAGTTGGTATTGTTTTAAGCCACCGAGTCTGTTGTAATTCATTACAGGAGAAAGCGGAAAAGCACACCGTGGGCCGCCAAGGGAGATCACTAAGGGAGCACGTTGAGGAAGGCTCCCGGAAGCTGTCGTTGCGCCTGCGTAGCTCCGCCTTCTTGGATCTGCAGGCAGCTCCGAGGCCGGGCCCGACGCCGCCGTGGGCTGGTCAGCCGGCCGGAAGCAGGAAGTGCTGGACGCAGGGAGGGCCGGAGCCCGCGTAGTCACCGAGCCACTGCCCTTCACTACATCTGCCCACAACTGCCACAGAGCGCTTTGTCACTTCTGCCTTGTAGGTCTCCTGCACGCCCCTCCTCTGGCCCGCTCCGGCACAGAGAGGGAACAGAGTTCATAACTCCGTGACCCACAGCTCCCGGCTCAAGCAAGTTGACACAGCACTTTCCAACCTAGGATCATGCTGTTTGGGAGGTTTTCATCAGCTTCACCCCAACTGCAAGAGCAGTTTCCTGTATCACTGAACACTCTTCCACACGAATGGGGAAGGAATTCTGGTGAACCATTATTTATTTAAGCATCCCTCTATTATTGGAAACATAGGACATTTTCTGTTTTTCTGCATTACAGATAGTACTTCAGTAACTCTCTGCATATGAATCTTTGTCAGTATTTCTGACACTTCCTGAGAATGGATTCCTTGAAAGGGTAGTGCCAAGTTAAAAGAAGTGAATTTCTATAGATCTGGATGATTTCTGCAAGCTGCTTTTCAGAAATAACGTATCAGCTTTCATTCCTATTAACACTGGGTCCTGGCCAACATGGGATACTATGTTTTAAATCTTTTCAAAGAGGCACTTGTTGACTATTTCTGGTGACTGCTAGAGAACTGGATGTGAGGGCAGCTGGCTGGCTGGGTGGCTGTCACCCGCCTTCCGTGACCCCTATGGGTCCCTGCACCTTCAGAAGCTGCACCCTTGGTGAAAGGGGACAGACAGCCTTCTCTTGTTTTCAGTAAAAAACTTGGGGGAATGAATCACTTAAAATTAAATATGTCCTCAATACACACTTGTGTACAAGGAAAACTGAGAAACAAATAGAGAAATAGAAATAAAATGAGAGGAGGTAACTGTTTCAACTATTTACTAGCAAGTTCCCAGCAGACTCACAATTAGTGTTTAATTCCCTAAAGTTTTCAGTTATGATCTAGACTTTTCAAAGTATCTATATTGTACCGAAGACTAGATTCTGCATCAAATATAGTGAAGGCATGATCTTTGCTTTACTGCTAAAACACTCAAATCCATTATCTGGCTGATTCCCATTGCAAATATTTGAATTAATCAGGGTAGTTTTATGGCACATTATTTTAAATAATCTTTTTGATTCTCAGCTTTACTGTAACAGAAATGAAAAATAAAACATGATCTTAAAAGGCTGAAGTGACCCGTGGAGAAAAGCCCTCACACTAGAGAAGATTGTACAGGGAGAGATTAAGCAGTCTGTGCTACACATTTCCCCAAATTCATACTTCAGCTGAAATGTAATGGTTAGATGGATAAGCAGTAATTGGTATACTGAGAAAAGAAATTAATACTGACTTATCTTCTGTCCAAACTGCAAAGTATATTTCTTATATTTATAATCTCAGAATGCTAATAAAAATAATCTAGTTTCCATTTGTCAAAAGGAGAGATGCCTGAATGCCTGGTGATTGGTTTGCTTTATGAAAGCCTATTTTTAAAGTTATTAGACTGTCTGAGATCGTTGGGGAGTTTCTGCATTAAGTGAGACAACCCATAAACAAGCCTGACAAATACAAATTCACAGAAAGCCAAGCAACGAGGGGCCTGGCAGAGACGGTCAGTGGCCCTCAGAGTGGTCTCTCGTCTCGAGGCACAGTTCAAACCTCAGACCTGCTGGATCTGAAACTCTGGTCAGTCTGTGATTTAACAAGCCCTGTGATAAACGATGCAGTTTAAGAACTGCTGATGTAGGCTGGAGCCTTCTTTCTGCAGATGAGGAAGCTGAAGCCCAGAGAGATTAGGTAGCACTCCCTAAATCACACGAGAAGTTAATGGCATAATATATGACAAACCCACAGCCAAATCACTCAGTGGGATAAACTAAAAATATTTCTCTAAAGGTCTGGAATGAGACAAGGATGTTTTCTTTCACCTCTCTTATTCAACATTGTACTGGAAGTCCTAGCCATACAATCAGACAAGAAGAGGAAATAAAAGGCATCAGAATTGGAAAGGAAGTAGTAAAACTGTCATTAGTTGCAGATGGCATGATATTGTATATAGAGAACCCCAAAGATTCCACCAAGACACTACTAGAGCTGATAAATGAATTCAGCAAAGTAACAGAATACAAAATTAACATCCAGAAATCAGTTGCATTTTTATACACCAGTAATAAACTACCAGAAAGGGAAACTAAGAAAATAATCCCATTTATAATTGCACCAAAATTTTAGAAAATACCTAAGAATAACTTGAACCAAGGAGATAAAAGACCTATACTTAGAAAATTATAAAATTGAACAAAAAAATTGAAGTGGGTAGAAATAAGTGGAAACATATACTGTTTTCATAGATAGGAAGAATTCACATGGTTAAAATGTCCATATTACCCACAGCAATCTATAGATTCAACACAATTTTTATCAAGATACCAACAACATATTTCACAGAACTAAAACAAATAACCCTAAAATTTGTATGGAAACACAAAAGACCCCAAATAGACACAGAACTCTTGAGAAAAAAGAACAAAGTTGGAGGTGTAATGATACCTGATATCAAACTATACTACAAGGCCATAGTAATCAAAACAGCATGGTACTGGCATAAAAACAGAGAGAGAGATCAATGGAACAGAATAGAGAGCCCAGAAATAAACCTGTGCCTACATGGTCAATTAATATTTGAAAAAGGAGGCAAGAACATACAAAGGGGTAAAGACAATTTGTTTGACAAATGGTGTTGGGAAAGTTGGACAGATTCATGTGCAAAAAAATGAAACATAAAAAACTGTGTGGCTTGATCCCTTTGGGAGACTTACCTTGTTAAAATGATCTTACTCATTGGAAGCAGGGAAAAAAAGAGGGCAAGTTTTGCCAAGTTATGTCTGCACAGTTTCTATCTATGATTTCTAATCAAAGGGAAGTTTTTCAAGTCTGAAGGGACAGTCTTGTCAGAATGGCAGTGAAAAGAGAATTTGATATAACTGATTTTTGTGGTGTGTTGAGAATCTCATAGATGATAACAAAGAAGAAATCTAGTCATCTCGAACTCATATTGTGACCTTATTAAATAATTAAGTTTCTCTTCATTTAATCAAGTTGTGTATCACCAGATGGAAGAAGGGATTTATTTGATTGACCTTTTTTCAAAGTCAGCAAGGACATCTTGAGTCTTATAAATATTGAGCCTATGATACCTGTATTTTAACAGTTTCCCACTTCAGCAAGGATCCAGTGATCCATGTGGCATTGTCTTTACTAAAATATAGGTCTATCTGCACTACATAAACACCTAGCTAAAATACTAAAGACATTGGCACTTTAAGTGGTGGACATGATTGATGCCTTAAGAAAGGCTTGTAGCAAAAACCTATGGAATTTTCATATAAATTCAAGGGTACTGTAATATGTCACGGTGACACTTCTGGAAAACTAGGGTGAGACTGCAGGCAGAGCATTGAAACTCGACCCGATAGAAACAGAGTGTGAGCCACATATGCAACTTAAAATGTTCTAGTGGCTGCATTACAAAAAAGCACATAGAAACAGGTAAATTAATTTTAATAATAGCTTACTTATCTCAATATATCCAAAAATCATCATTGCAACCTGTAATCAATACAAAAATTCCTAATGAGAATTTATATTCTTATTGTATTAATTCTTTGAAGCACAATGCATGTTTTAGACTTACACAGATCTCAATTTGATAAGACATATCGCAAATGCTCAGGAGCCTTGTACAGAACAGGGATAGACTTACTAGTCAACAGAACGTATTTCTAGCCTGCCTTCACCCTCATCCTGCATACAGCCTGGTGACAATGAGGAGTCAATAGGGAAGTAGATCTGTTTATTTGTCCTTTGCCCTTGCCATGGGAAGGGACACAAGGACAGGGTACTTGCCATATTTGCTGAGAATATAAGACCCAAAATTCCAAAATAAGAAACTGGACTTCAAAACTGGCTATTCCCATACATCACCACATGAATATCGGAGGGTGACAACTTTTCACTGGCCCTTAACTAAGTGGCTGAATAAGAAGTTATCCTCAATCCTTCCTTCCTTTCTTCCTTCTTTTGCTTTCTTGCTTTCCTTCTCTTTCCTTTTCTTTCCTTCCATAATATTATTTTTAAGATGATTTATTTAGAGCAGTTTTATTTTCACAGCAAAATTAAAAGGAAGACACGGAGATTTCTCACATAACCCCTGCACCCACTCAGGCATCGTGTACGCTGCTCTCGACGTCACTCGCCAGAGTGGCACTTGTATTGCATTGATGAGCCTGCACTGACACATCACAACACCCAAAGTCCATAGTTTACACTACAGTTCACTCTTGGTGTTGTATTTTCTATGTGTTCAGACAAATGTGTAATGACCTCTATCAATCACGTAGTATTACTCAGAGAATTTTCATTGTCCTAAAAATCCTCTGGACTCTGCCTGTTCATCCCCTCTCATCTTTTTGCTGTCTTCATAGTTTTGTCTTTCCCAGAATGTCATATAGTTGGAATCGTATAGTATGTAACCTTTTCAGATGCGCTGCTTTTACCTAGTAATGTGCATTTTCAGTTTCCTCCTTGTCATTTTATGGCTTGACAGCTCCTTTGTTTTTTAGCGCTGATTAATATTTCGTTGTCTGGATGCACGACAATTTACTTATCTATTCACCTATTCAAGGATATCTTTGTTGTTTCCAAGTTTTACCAATTATGAATAAAGCGGCAGTAAACATCCAGGCACAGTTTTTTTTGTGTGTGTGAACATAAGATTTTAACTCCTCTGAGTGCAATTGCTGGATATGCGGGAAGAGCATGTTTAGTTTTGTAGAAAACCACCAAACTGGCTTCCAAAGGGCTGTACCGTTTTGTACTCCCACCAGCAGCGAATGAGAGATTCTGTTGCTCCACAACCTCACCGGCATTTGATGTCAGTGCTCTGAATTTTGGCCCTTCTAGTAGGTGTGTGGTTGTATCCCATTGTTGTTTTAATTTGCATTTCCCTGATGACCTATGACGTGAAACATCTTTTCATATGCTTATTTGCCATCTGTGTATCTTTTTGATGAGATATAACAAAATCTGGACTGCTTTCTAGGTTCAGGTCTTTGGCCCATTTTAAAATCTGCTTGTTTTTCTTCTTGTTTACTTTTAAGTGTTCTTTGTATATTTTAGATAACAGTTATCCATCAGATGTGTCTTTTTAAAGATTTTATTTATGCATTTTTAGAGAGAGGGAGAGGGAGGAAGAAAGAGAGGGAGAGCAACATCGATGGGAGAGGGAAACATTGATCAGTTGCCTCTCGTATATGACCTGACCAGGGACCTAACCCGCAACCTAGGCATGTGCCCTGACCCAAAATTAAACTGGTGACGTTTCGCTTTGTGGGACGATGCCCAGCCCACTAAACCACACTGGTTGGGGCCCAGATGTGTCTTTTGCCAATACCTCCTCCCAGCCTGTGGCTTGTCTTCTCGTTCTCTTGACAGCACCTTTCATAGAGGGAAAGTTTTTTATTTTAATGAAGTCCAGCTAGTCAGTTGTTTCTTTCATGGATTGTGCCTTTGGTGTGGTGTCTAAAAAGTTATCACAATACCCAAGGTCATCTAGGTTTTCACCTATGTTCTAGGTGTTTTATAGTTTGTCATTGATATATTTTAAGTTAAATTTTGTAGAGGGTACAAAGTCTGTATATAGATTCCTTTTTTTTTTTTTTGCATGTGGATGTCAAAGTTGTTACAGGACCATTTGTTGAAAAGATTGTCTTTTCTTTATTCTTTCTCTTTTTAAAAATGTACATCTTTAACAATTTTGCTGGATGTTCTCTTGATAATTCTATCAAAAGCAATCAAAATCCTCTCTGAAACTAAAAATTTCTGAACTCTCTCAACATTTTAAAACTGTAATCCCCTTATGAATTCTTTAATGCAATAAGCATTTCTTGCACTTAAAATTGTCATAATAATGGTTGCCCTCTAACTTGAATTTTAGTTTTTTTAGGGAAAAAATACACCGTTCAAAATACTTTTCTCCTTACAGCACGGGGAGCATAGTATCGTCATGACCGTGCCTGCTGTCGGGTGGGTCTAGGCTTACGAGGGTGCTCGCTCCCTAAGGTATGTGAATGTCCAATCACTGTGCTGGGCACCTGCAGCTAGTATCATATTGCGTGTCAACTGGAACTGAAAAATAAAAAAATTAAAAATGTTTTTCCGCTTAGGATTTTGAGGAGGTTTTCTAGTGTCTGTTAGCATCCAGTGTCTCTGATGAGAAGTCTGATGTCAAAATGATTCTTATTCTAAGTCATCTTTTCTCTTTCTCTCCCTGGAAGCTTTTATCCTTGGTATGCTGCAACTTTGTCAAGATGCGTCTGTTCCAACCTGCTCAGCACTCCGTGGGCTCTTTCAATGTGAAACCGTGGGTCATTCCTCAGCTTTAAGAATTGTAAAATATGATTTCCTTGATTTTTGCCTCTTTATTTTCATTATTCTCTGATTTGGAACTCCTCTTAAACCACCCCCGCTACCTTGTATTTTTTCTACTTTGTTTCGGCTGTGGTTTCCTCTGCCAATGTGATCGCATCATCTTTGTTTCTTTCAAGATTTCTTCAAAATTTCTGGATTGCTGATAACACACTAACTTTTCAAGGATGGATTGTGTGTGAGAGAGTGTGTGCGTTAATTTGTTTCTTTGGATTGGGGGCGAGGAGTTAGAAATATGTGACTAATCTTTCATATTGATCCAGGTTCCCAAGTGATCCTTCTTTAAGGCTGGATTCTGTCTGTCTCACATGTGGAAGTTCCATATCTGGGATTTCATAATGCCTTCATCACATAAACGTTAGGAAAGAGTATAATATTTGTGAAGAGTATAATAATGTAGAATGCAAAAATTATTCCTTTACTCCTTTGGTTCTGTGTAAGTCTACCTTTTTCATTCTAGTCTGCCATATTGCTTTGGGGGTTCTACTTTCTATTAACAGTTGTGACTGTTATTAATATCCTTTTATTTTATATGGAATATAAATGTAGACATCATAGGGAAGATAGGGTTCAAACATTCATCTTGTAATTCTTGAAGACCTTGAAATGAATGCTTGTTTTATGTGGTTCAAGGCTGGGGGAGGTAGGAGGCTTTTTAAAACGTACTGCCTGAAGAATTAACCTTATGCCAGTAACACTTTTATAACTTCTGAACATTTTAGGGGAAGAGAGAACATGAAAGAAAGAAAGAAAGAAAGAAAGAAAGAAAGAAAGAAAGAAAGAAAGAAAGAAAGAGGTCATGTTTCTCAACTCCATCGTCTTGGGAACCCGTCAAAAAAATAATAATGTTCCAGCCAGAGTAATCAGAGCAGATATGGCTAATAGGTTTCAACTTGAGTTGAAATAAATGATTGATAGGGGCTGCCTGGAGCACAGCTGTGTTGGAAAAGATTTTGAGGCCACATCTGGGTTCACAGGACAAAGTGTGATTAATGACATCTGCCATGGTTGGGAGAGGAGGGAGTGATGGTAGCCATGTCATGTATTTTTAATCCCTGAATAAGAATGTTCTGATGAAGACAACTATTCGTCCATGAGGTTGCCAGATTTTTCTTGGAAGAGTGTGGGCATATTCTGACACCATAAAGATATGATGCTGATCTTATTTGGGCTGATTTTATTCAACTGGTAGTCAGAATGATTTCCTGACTTGCCAGAGCCAGTAAGTTGGAGAATAAAATATGTCATGTTTGTATACCTAGTGCTTGGTTCAAATGTAAGCACAGAACCATAATGCCTCCCAGCGCAGACACAAACAGGATGTTACACAGAAAAAGTGAGATATTAGACCCTTTGAATTATCATCCTAATAAAAATTGCCGTGTCCTAGAAGGCAAGAGTGGGTTGTTTTTTACTTGCTTGATTTTATGGTTTGTTCAGTTAATATAGAAAACTATAAAGAAGAGAGTGGCATTTACCAATAATACTTCCAAAGATAATATTGCTAATATGTTGCTATGGAACCTTCTAGTCTCTTTTCTATGTACGAAGTCAGTCCAGAAAAAGTGCAGCCATTGTTAACAAGAACAGTTTGTGCTTCCTCGACGTAACCTGGCAGCCAAGGAGAGTGAACTGGAACGTGCATGGGTGAACAGTGATGACTTCACTGTACTAGTCAGTGGGGATGGTAGACACCACTGAGTGAGCATGTGTACTGTGTGGCCATCACATTCAAAATGACTAAGTGAGTAGAGCAATGAATCTGCATCAAATTTTGTATCAAGCTTGAACATTCCTCCACAGAAATTATTTGGCTGAGTCAGAAGGCTGAGCTATGGGCAACTGGTGACTGGCAGCTTTATCACGACCATGTGCCTGCTCATGCATCACATCTTGTGCAGAGGTTTTTGGTGAAACATCAAATCACCCAGCTGACTCAGCCCTGGTACAGACCAGATTTGGTGCCCTGTGACTTATGGCTTTTCTCAAAACTAAAATCACCTTTGAAAGGGAAGAGATTTCAGACCATCAGTGAGACTCAGGAAAATACGACAGGGCAACTGATGGTGACTAGGAGAACTGTGTGAGGTCCCAAGGTGCCTACTTTGAAGAGGACTAAAGTGTCATTGTCCTGTGTACAATGTTCTTGTATCTTGTATCTTCTTCAATACATGTCTCTATTTTTAATATTACATGGCTGGATATCTTCTGGAGAGAACATGTATATGTTTACAGCTTATGCATCCTATTTTCAGATCAGATTATGCACCCTATTTTCAGCCTAAATTTTTCATTTAACAAAATACAGACCTCTTTCTAAGTTAATAATAGACTGATATAGTATTTAATGAATCAATATTACTTTATATATAGTTTCTCATACTGTGATATTTTGAACAACTCTCTGGTGAGTACCCCCATTCATAAATATTTGCACACTGAGTATTTCCTTAGAACGATTTTCTAGAAGAGCATATGCCAGGTCAAATATATAAATTTATGTTTTCATTTTAAGAGTTTTGATACTGTCTGCAGAAGGTATTAACAATATAAGTAATAAATCTTGAAGAGAGTGACATCTAAGTTCTGTGAACATTTTAAGGATCATTACTCCGAATAAAGAGCCTGGACCGTTCCCCACCCACCCACTCACACAGTCTCTTTTCCTCCTTCATGGTATCAGGTGTCTGGATCGTGGAAATCATTGTAATTCGAAAGTGCAGCAGCCAGGTCCGCAGCGGGCTTGGGCGCTTGGGGCCTATGGAGCAGAACCAGATGTGATCCTAGGGGGCTGTTTCATTCTGTGGACCAAACAGCTTCTCAGGGCTAGTTGTCCCAGACTTCTGAGCTCTAGGGAAGGATAGAGCCTTGTACATTTTAGAACATACTAGGCCCATGCATGCAGGTCCCCAGTTCCATTCTATTGATAATCTCTGAGGTTACTGCCCGGGTGCAGTTTGGAAGGCTGGGGAATGGAGGGCTGGTGACGTCTGGAGGAATCTTGGGTGCAGTGCCCGGGCGGTGGTGGAAGAAGGCAGAGTACTGCTCCTCAGAGTGAATATCAAAGGAGGCATGAGTTGATGATCTGTCAGGGAAGACTCAAACTATTAAGGGGGTCAGAGCAGTGTTCTTGTATCTAGAAGTCTTTTCTCTATTCATGCTGAGACATATCTCTCATTATCCCGTCCCATTATTTTCTTTTTTCTTGAAGTACTTTTTCACCTTCAAAAGTCCCCTTTATCATCTGTGGCAGCCGAACAAGTGTTCGGTGTTGTATATAAATACTGTACACAAATACTGTACACAAATACAGTAAATGGCACCATACATCACAGTTAATAGTATCCATGAAAAGTAGGAACTAAACTTTAAATAATCTGTACCTACACAATTTAGGTAGGGGAAGAAATTGTCTTTGTTTCCTTTTCAAATAATAGCATGAATATCTAGGGACTGTAGCTTCAAAATTTTTATTCTCCCAATAAATTGTGTGTTGTTGCCTTTTCAAAACTGGTAACCAAAGCAACTAGGACAACTACCTCTGCACATTGGAATGCGCAGTGAGCTATCATGAAGGCATGATGGAAGACTGCTAGTTCACACAATTTACAGGGCGGGTTTCTAAACACGCCCAGTCTGAGTATGTGAAATGAACGGTCCGTCATTATCGGTGATAACTGAGTTTTGTTTCCAACCTACAAAATCTTAGTGGCAAACACACACACACGTCTCCCAGAAGACTGGAAAAAAAGTACAACTTTTCATATTCCATTTCTATTTCTTAGAATCATGTTAATAGTAGAAACTTTTCTTTCTTTCAAAGAGAAAAGGTAAAGAATTTAAAGGTAGAAGAAAATTTTCTAAAAGCCATTGGGATCTTAGAAATATATTGAAATTTATTTCTGGAAATCTTTAACCTGAATTTTTATATTGGGAATTTGTAAAAAAAACAAATTCCTCTCCATTAAAAAAGTAGTACATACATGCCCGTTGCATAAAATTTGGAAAATACAGATGTTTAAAAAATTTAAAGTATAGAATTACTTATATTCCCACCACCCATATATCACCCAAATATAAGCAATTTTGTTTCCATAGATATATGAAAAATTTATCCTCTTCTTTATCTTCTTCTTCTAAGTATAATTAAATTTTAAATATACTTCTGTATCCTGTTTTCTCTACCTAAGTTTTATCATGAAAATTTCCTCAAACTATTTAATATTTATTTATCAACTATTTATTGAGTGCTTACAATTTGTCAGGTATTCTGCCCGGCACTGGGGATATATCTCAGGAGAAAAGACATGGACTTTCCCCTCTTGGAGTTTGTAATTGAACAGGATGCATGCAATTAAAGAGCAACTACCGAGAATGAGGTGAGTGTCACAACATGGGAATAGAAAATGCGAGAATAATACCAACCTGGGAAGACTTTCTGGAAGAATGGAGTGGAAAGCTAATGAATGGGTAAAGGTTAGTAAGCAAATAGGATTGCTTTTCTGGCTACCTAATATTTGATAATACAAATGTGTCACAGTTCAACTGGTTTCTTATTATTGGACAGCTAGATTGTATTTTATTCCTCATTTTTATAAATAATACTACAATATAATGAGCAAACTTGTATTCAAATTTTTGTCAACATTGCTGATATTTCCCTGTATCACAGTCCTAGAAATTAAGTTCCTCGGTGAAAGAAAACAAGTCTTTTGCCGTTTCTCACTGTGTAGTGCTGAATTGCTTTCCCGGAAGCTATACTCTATACCCACCCATGAGACGTGATATTATCCTCAATGCAACTCTCTTGCTACAGTTGAATATTATCATTAAAAAAAAATCAAATTCAAAGGCAAACAATGTATTTTACTATGTTTTAATTTACCTTTCTTTAATTACCAGGTTAAGTATTCTTTTTTATATCTATTGGTCTTTTGGGTTCACCTTTAGTATAATTATCTCTTTGTGCCCTCTATCCAATGTTTTATTGGAGGTTAACTTTGGGGTGTGTGTTGATTTTTAAGAAGGCTCTGTGGCTCTGTGAGGGGAGGGTTCAGAAAAGGGACAATGGCCTCCTCTCCCCTTGATGCTAGACACTTCAGTTTCTCCCTGTATGCCACTGGTAGCTTTGAAGCTGTTATGCAAGTGCATGATCTCAAAGGGAGTGAGTCTGCGTAAGTCCATGTGTGGGTTCTTTAAGAGATACTGTTTGGGACTCTAGAAGTTTCTCCCACCGACTATATCTCCACTGGTTTTTGCAGCCAGAAGTTGTGGGGACTTATCTTCCTGGCACTGGAACCCTGGGCTCAGGAGTGCGATGTGGGGCTAGGACTCCTTACTCTTGAGATATCCCTCCCGAATTTTTATCCACCACCCAGGGGTGTGGGACCAGCCCATTCCACATCTGTGCCCCTCCTACCAGTCTGGATGGATGTAGTTTAATTCCATGGTTGTCAGACTTCCATTCAACTTGATTTCTGACAGTTCTGAGTGATGTTTGTTCCATATTTTAGTTGTAATTTTGATGCGGTTGTGCAAGGAGGTGAGCCATGTCTGCCTACACCGCCATGTTGACTGGCAGTCGGAATTTTGCTTTTAAAGCCTGGACTAGAAAGACTAATTGGATAGGCCTTGTGTAATTTACAAAAGAACTTAGAAATCAATAGGAGTGCTGTAAATTTTTAATCTGTGGAGTAAGAACAAGCATAACCCAGATAATTACCGTTTTCTTAAATTGTTGGCCCTATATGTGAAATTTTTGACCCTATACTTGAAATTTTTGAATTCCTTATTATGGAGCTATAAATAGATTTGACTCCTTTCTCAATAAACGTGGATGGCACTATACAGATTTTGGTATTGTGATATTTAACTTTACATTTTTCAACCATTTCCAATTCATTAAATGTTCTCCAAAAAGTGTGACTTTTAATGACTGTATAGTTTTTCACTAAATAGAGATACCACACTAAATTGACCAATTTCTAAACTGTCTTAGATTTTTAATATTATTATAAACTCTATAATAAATATCTGTATACATAAATGTTCTTATGCATTTTTTATTGTTTTCTTAGGATAACAGTTAAAATTTGGCCAGCCTGGGGAATTTTATTCCAAACATTAGTATTTAAAAAAAATGGTATTATAGTGTACATATTATTGCCATCCAGGTTTTTCACTTAGCAAATTGTGAGTATTATTTTATGTCATGAATTATTTATTAAAAACATGATGTTCCTTTAGTGGCCATATGATAATTTACTTTTTGAATATGCCATCATTTATAATTTTTTAGCCATTCTGTATTATTAAGTAATCCAATTATTTCTACTTTTTTATGTGATAAATATTGTCACTGAGGACATCCTTGTATACACATTTTATTCAATTGAGAAAACTGAATAGGATTATGAACATCCCTCAGCTTCAACAGTCACCAGCCCGTGGCCCACCTTGTCTTGCCTGCCTCCTTCCAAATCCCGCTCTGCCGCGGATGGTTTTAAAGCAGAGAGGCCAGGAGGTGTTTGTTTCACGTGCGCAAGAGGCCAGTGACCGCGTGGGGCAGGTAACAGCGTTACTGGGCCCTTTTGTTGGACACAGATGAAAGTTTTTAACTTAACAATTTATTAGGACAAGTATTAGAAGATTCACAAGAAGTAAAGAACAACATCATTGAAAAAGATGATTCTCAAGTAAACACGTTGTTCTTCATTTTATTTCCGTGAATTTTCTATCATGCCTGGTTTTCTGAGGGCAAAGGAATCATCATTCGGATTCTCTGGCCACAGACTGTCTACCACACAGGAGGCTCTTCTACATCAACAAATGTTGCCTCGGAATCCCCAGAAAACGGCAAAGAGGGAAAACATTTAAAGTAACTCAAAGGCATGTTTACTTTAAATTGTATAAAATGGTCTGTAACTTCATTTCATGCTTTTAGCACTGAAAGTAGAACGAAAGAGGAAAGAGGAGAAAAATGGTTCAGTCTGATCCCCTAGAAAGTCTGCAAGGCTTTTTAGAGAGTGGGGTGCCATGTACCCACCCACTTTGAGGCGTGAGTGGGAGACTAAGGCTGTGAACGCATCCCTAAAATATCTAAGTACGTCAGATATTAGGTGTCGGTAACAGACACCCCTTTTCCTGTAACCCAGCTCCATCATCTCTGCACAGAAACCTTTCAGTTCTTCCTCACCCACATTCTCCAGCTGCATCCAGGAACCTCCTTCCCTACCTTTTATTAGTCAACAAACAGGTATTAATTACTCACAGGGGACGCAACAAGATATTAGTTCATTGCTTTTAAGTCCTTTCACTCACTGTAAATATTACAACAAAATTATTTTTTTCTGGCCATAGGGCCAATTATTTCCTCAGTTCTGCTATTGTTTTTTATCCATATGTTTCCTTTTTTCTTCCTTCATCGATGTAAAGTGTTCTGATCTCTCTTCGAAGCAGTCAGATTAGCCTTTCTTTGTTCTCTTGTTTTTGGTGGTGTTTTACTTTCTTATTTTATTTGCAACAATTTTATTTTCTCAACTTTGCTCTATTTCCAGGCCACCACCTAAGATTTGATTGGTTCTTACCATTTAATCGCCTCGCTACCTTGCCTGTAAAAACAAAATAAAAACACTATCAAGGGCATGTATTTACCAACGAGATGGTTGCCTTCCTTTCCTGCGAGTGGAAAGTTTGTCCAACTAAGGTGACATTATTTTAGATCTCTTTTTAAAAATCATAAGTTCTAACTAGAAAGGGGTAACTGTTGATAAGCTTTTCTTTGTAACTGTACCCCATTTTGAAAGCAGTTTTACATGAAATCAGATTCAGGATTGCTGGCTGGATGGGAGAAGTCAGGTTTCCTCGAAAGCAAAGGAGAGAGTTGGAGAGGTTGTAAAATGGATAAGCTTCTTCTAGTTTGGTGAAGCGGTTGTCCTGGGGCCCAGGAGCATTAATCTCAGAGGTCCTACATATCTGTCTGTCTCTCTCTCTTAATTTCCACTAAGATTTCTGAAAAAAAGAAAAGAACAAGGGTAACAGGAAAAAAAAAAAACAAGGGTGTGTTCTAAACAGAAGAGAGAACTTGTGGGAAATTGCTTTAGCAGCAGCCTGGGAAAATAAGCAATTAGAGGAAAATTTCTTAATCAGAAATGGCCAGAGTGTGTCAGTTAGGGAAAATGGTCCAGAAACTTGAGTTTTGATTCTTGGGAACATAAAGGGTAATTGATTCTACTTAAACTCAGGATAAACCCAGGATTAAATTAAGCAGTGATTAACAACAAAAATTATGGGAAAGGAGGATGTAATTGTTTTAAGGATCTTACATTTCTTTATTTATGTCCTAATTATATGTCCTTTTTAAACAGAGCAATTAGCAATATTAATAAATATATGTGCTTGTTTGTGTTAATAAAGAGTTTTACATTCATGTAAAGTAGCATAATCACAGGGGAAAACACTAATCTTTATTTATCATTAAATAATGCCTATGGGACATCATTTTGGGGGGCAACAAAGTCATAACTATCAATAACACTTTGACAACTGATACTATTTATAGTTTAAGTCCTAGTGGTGGACTAAAGAGTCCTTTGAGAATTGACCTTGAAAACCCAAATTTGGAAAATGATAGCAAATATTAGGCCAACTACGGTAATTTGCCTTTTTCAATAAAAAAATCATTAGCAAATATTTTAAATTACATATGATTTGATCACTTACTCTGTGCATAACCAATACAGGGCAGGGCAAAAGTAGGTTTACAGTTGTATGTGAAACATAGTTTATTTTTGTTTTATTATTTATTAATTACTGCATTATTTTCCATATGAATAACTGTAAACCTACTTTTGCCCCACCCTGTATAATTGGATAATATTTTTGAAATACGATCTGATATATTTTTTTGTTCCTGGAAAATCTTAGTTGTCCCATTTTCTCCCCACTGTATCCATGGCATTTAGAAATGGTGAGTACAATCTAAAATAAAGCAATTTTCACTTTCAAAAAATTATTAAAAATCCAGAGTAAAGAAAGTAGCCTGAAAGCCAAAACATGTTTAATTTCCAAGAGCTCTTCAGACTCTTAAGTTTGAATGGGTTAATGGAGAGATTCTGAAGACTTGGCTTCCTCTATGATATTCTATGCCCTGCATCGGTGATGTGACATAATAAGAATTATATAACAGTGTTTTTCTTGTTGATGCAAATTTAGAGAACTTATACCATGAGCTCTAAAGGAGCCCTGTGTCCACTTTGGCCATTGGGTGGTAGAGCAGGCATGACCGGGGAGCTGGGCAGAGTCCCCAGGATCCTTCCCACCATAGTGGAGAATGAGGTAAGCAGCTGGCAGGAGGGCAGAGGAGGGCCTAGCAGACCTGCAAGAGGACAGCGGGACACGAGCGTGAGGTTTGTGAGGGAGACTTGGGAGGTGAACCTGGGAAGACAGTGAGGCCTTGTGTGCTAAGCTAAGACTTTTGGCCTTTATCTTTTTGACATGGATGGAGTGGCACAATCAAAGCAGTGTTTCTGGAAGATTCATCTGACATGGGGGTGCAAGATAAATTGGAAGGGCTGGACTATCAGGTAGGAAATCGTTTAGAGGATGGTTGCAATAATTCTGGAGGTGATAGGACCTGAGTTGGGGGAGCAGAATTTAACATGGAAGAGAAGGGATGAATGGGAGAGTTATGTGAAGGAAACACAGCAAGGCTTGGTAACCAATTGGCTATGGAAAGAATGATCAGAGCTGGCATGTTGTCTGCTTCCTACAGAGGAAAAACTATGTAGCTCAGGTTTCCTGTATCAGTGGCAATCTGAAGAATTCTTTAACTCCTAGGAAGGTAGTTCCTGCTCCTACATTAGGCATCTAATTGAGTAAGTACAATTAATTTTCACCCATGCAATATAATGAGTAAAAAAAATCTGTTTGAAATTACAAGCTGCAATAGCTGGAAGAAGCAGTTCTTTCCCAATAGATGGGAAAGCAGTTTTCAAAATTTCTCCTTTGTCGCTCCTCCCTGCCACCTGCTTAATAAATATTATATGTTAAACCCTTATATTAGATAACACCATAATTGTTAATTTCTTCATACTTTTCTTTACAGAAGCCACTCAAGAAAAAAAAAGCACACAGCAATAACAGCAAGAACAACAACAGTGAATAATTAAACTTCAGCCCTGGACAGTGTGGCTTGGTTGTTAGGGGTGTCGTCCCGTACACCCAAGGGTTTGGGGTCTCATCCCAGTCAGGGCACATATCTAGGCTGCAGTTTTGATCCCCAGTCAAGGTGCTAACAGAGGCAGCTCTCACATCAATGTTTCTCTCTGCCTCTCTTTCTCCTTCCCTCTCTCTCTAAAATCAATAGACATATTAAAAAATTTTTTAATTGAATTCATATTATCTGGCATTTTACCCTATTTGAGAAATGTTCTTGGCTTCCCTTGTTGATCATCCATATTTCCATTGGTGTGAACAGGCTGAGCTCTGGAAATTACTCAGTGTTTTTATTTATGGCCTATTCCACAGCTTTGAAATTAAGTTTACATCCAGTGTTAGTAGATATTCATTACCTTTCTAAAATGCCCTATTACTGATTGCTTGGGGACTAGGTGGCAAAGAAGGGGTCATTTCACACTCAGATGGTTGGCCCTGTTCATAAAATGTTACATTTAGACATCCTCCTATATTTGTGGCATGTACCGCCACTTCTCCTAGTGGGCCAGGCGGACTCCCTTGGGCTTCTTTACATCTCCCAGTTTTAAAACAGTGGTTATCTTGTTGCTAGAGTAAAGCTTTTGTGTTCTCTAACATAATATGCATGTTGACAGTAAGACATAAATAATGAACCATCTAAAGCAACATGCCAGCTAGCTAACACAATTTGAGAGGCTTATTTATTTATACTGGAATTAAAACAAAAACAAATGAAAAAGGGGAAGAAGCAACCCACCAGAAATGAAAAGCTAGGAAAAACAAGTTGTTTTTCATAAAGAACATTCTGTGTAAGGATGTCTGGGAGCCTCAAGAATCACTCAGTCCTAGAAGTTGTAAGCGAAGTCTTCTCCAAGGTGCTTTTCTTCCCCGCAAAGAGGTCATAACAGGTATATATACAGATCTATAATGCCTTTCTGTTGGAGAAATGAAAGTACTTCCAAAACAATCTTATAACATTGTGATGGAAGAAATGATGGCAGGCTTTCTATTACCCCTATCACGCAGGTGATGGAGGCCTGGATAAATGGTGTCGGTGACAAAGTCTCAAAGAAATGCTAGGCCTCCTGATGTATGGCTAGGAATTCAGTCCTTAAATGAAAAATATGTTCCTATTTGGCTCAGCCCTTTCTCATCTTTCAGAGAACAACTTTTTAACTCTTGCTCATTCCTGCATAGACATGTACTTTCCCCCATGAAATAGGGCTCCTGATTTATACTTAAAATTTGAATATTATATTGCAAAATGACACCACAATCAATAAGTGCAAAGGTCAAAATTAAAAAAAAAATTAGAGTATATACTCCTCCCAACAAGAGCTTTATGATCATAAAGTGATCTATAACTGGGTAGTACAGTTGATCATTACTGCTTGGGGGGTCATTGGCCCCTTTGGAATTCTGATAAAAGCTATCGATGAGCTCCCCAGAGAGATGTATATCCACAATTACAAGGACTTCTGAAGCCTGAACCACCTTACGCAGGTCCATGAATGCCCTGGCTAAGAACCCAATATAGTAGAAAGAGCATGACTTGGGAGAGAACTTGGATTAAATCCTGGCCCCATCATCCTATCTGACTTGGAGAAAAACTATTTCTTTATCTGTAAAATGGGCATTGCACTCTGGAATCGGGATTGAGGAAATGAAATACATAATGCATGGAAAGCATTTACCATAGTGTCTGGCATATAGAATGTACTTCACGCATGAGAATTCTTTTCCTTTATGAGCTGTTTTGGAGGGAAGGACTGATGCTGGAGAGGCACCCTGAAGCTGACACTCTGGCCCACTCCCACCTGATGGCTGCAAACGTTATGCCAGGGGCAGATTATTACAATTAATCAAGAGCTGGAGCTTTCAAAGTCTAAGTCATCCTGGTTTATCCTGTTAGCCAAATCTTTTGACACCCTTTCTACATTATGATGGTTTCCCGTGGTGTGAATCTCATCTTCCCAATATAGAATACAAAGCTCCCACGTTTCTGTTTCCTCTGCCTCCAGGATGCAGCCACGTGACTTAGGTTCTGCTAATCAGATGCACATACAGAGATTAGATGCAGAAGTGATTTATGTGAGGAAGCGGGTGGGAGGCAGGGCATCCTTTCTGCAGGCACAGATGGCAGGAAGGGGCCGTGTGGTTCTGGAGTCATCAGGAGCGGAGAATTCCTTCCCCGCCAGTTCTGCCTTGAGGTTCTGGGGATTGTTCCTGGAAGTTCACTTCAGAGCCTGTTTCTTCCGTTCTTCCAAAGACCCTGTGAACATGCTAATATCTCTATTAATTTACTTCCTACTTTAACCAGATTGAATGGGTTCTGTGGTTGGCAACTAAGAACCCTGCCTTTCACAATGCTGAACCATCCGATTATTTTATTTCATCTTCCTCCTTACAACAGCAATTCCCTCGCATTAATCTTGCAACACAACCTAAGCCCTACATAAAGGGCCCTAAAATCCTTGCATGAGAATGGAGTTTCCTTGAGAATGGGACTTCCTATAAATAAGGCACAGACTCTGCCCACCCTGATTAGGATGCTGAGTGGTGTCCGTGGGCTGCTGCAGGGAGGCCCTTGTTGCTTACAGGAGCCTCCCAAGAGGCCGGACCAGTAAGTAATCTCAAGGGCTCCTCGAGTGGTGTTTGTTTGCTTGTTTATTTGTTTGTTTTTCGCCCTGTTCATATTACGTGCAGGCAGTTCTTACTGCTATGGCTGTTACAGCAAGGCGAATATTGGGAAGAAACTTCTGTGAGCATGACAGGAATAGTGTTTGAAGATTTTTATGCAATTATTATTTTATTAAAATTAGGGACTCTTCAGGCATGAGGCCACCTTATTACTTACACAAAATGTTTTTCCTTCTAAAATATTTTAGGTTCGACCTATACATATCTTAGTCTGAACACACTTTAGATAAACAGAATTGTAGGAAAGCTGGTTTAAAGTCATGTGGTGGCAATAGTGCTGTGCATTCATTCAATCATAAACTACTGTATGTCAGACCCTGTGATAGGTGTTAGCAACATAAAGTGCTGGATAAGTGAGGTTTGGTGTGCTTTTTCCCGCAAGGATCTCACCGCTTAGTACAGAGACTGGCAATTCCAACACTGTGTGGTGCTGGGATCTGTTTCTGCCATAGCTGAAGGTAGTTGGGGTTTTTTTCCCCGCTGCAGGACATTCTTTCTTTCAAATCTTTTAAACTCTAGTAAGAGAGGTCCCTAAACATGTTTGAAGCAGGACTGTTATTAAGGTCAGGAATACATCTTTGTAAAAAATATTATTTACTTATTGATTGATTGATTTTAGAGGCAGAGAGAAAGAGAAACGTCGATTTGTTGTTCCACTTATTTATGCATTCATCGGTTTCCTCTTGGATGTGCCCTGACTGGGGATCAAACCTGTAAACTTGATGTATCAGGATGACACACTAACCAACTGAGTAGCAGGCCAGGGCTAGGAATACATCTTTATGTTTAGTATCACTAATAGCTTTTGGATAGCATTCGGATGTCTTCTTTCCATCTGGACTAGGCGACCAGTGGATTCAGGTCAGCATACTTATATTTCTTTGAGTTCCTTGGTGGCAAGCAATAGCTGACTTTAGCTAATTAAATAAGAAGGAAATTGTACTGGTAGCTCAGAGAATCTAAGGAAGAGCCAGAGAATAAGACTTAGAAAAGAATGAGAACCACAGCAGCTCTGGATCTAGTTAATGGGAGCTAATCGACAGCCTTGTCCAGACGCTCTGTCCTTGTATTACTCTTCTCAGTGTCCCTCAGTTTGGGCTTCTCAACAATCAGAGTCCAAGGATAGCCCACTCGTGGAGGAAAGTCACCAAGACTGCTGAAAAGCAAACAGGTAACTCCTTAAAAGCAGATTGGAATGCTCTTACCAAAAGAAGGCAGCATGGATATAAAGGATCCCGATACCAAACATGTTTACCGCTGTGTTTATGGTCTGGGTGTGTAGTCCCCATGGCAGCAACCATGGATATTTTCCTGGGTGGAGCATGGATGTCGTTACAGCGTTGCCCCTTATCCAGCCACCCAGAGCTGCTCCACTTGATGAGGGAATGACAGGAAAAAATATTTTCCTTGAGTAAGGAGAAAGGAGGGAAGGAGTTCAACCACTGACGGCTAGAGTGGTACTTTTCAACCTTGACTACCATTAGACTCACCTAAGGACTTCTGCTTTGTAACATTTCATTTTGTTTTGAACTAATTTTAGATTTACAGAAAGTTTACAAAATAGCATGAAGAGTTTTCTCACATCCTTTCCCCTGCCTCCCCTGATGATAACACTTACATAACCATACTATAATTATCAAGAACAGGAATGAATATTGGTACGGTATTATTAACTAGGCTATAGGCTTGATTAAGACTTCACCATTGTTCCCCTACTAACTTTTTGTTGTTGTTTCAGGAACCTATTCAGGGTCCCACATTGTATTTGATTTATTTAGTTGTTACTTCTTGGTTTCTGAAAGAGTTCCTCTCCCAATGTGTCTTTCATGACCTTGATTTTGTTGAAGAGTACTGATCAGAAATTCTGTACAGTGTCCCTCAATTTGGGTTTGTTGTGCTTTCTTATGATTGGCATAAGCCTATGCATTTTTATCAAGAATGCCACAAAATGACATCTTTTATTTTGTGTTGGTAAGTTTCATGGAGAGAATATTTCTATGCAAATCCCTTTTCTTCTCTTCTGCTCACTAATTTGAGTATACATGTTTGGGTCTTGTCTGCAACAGTTATTCCTCTAATGTTTGCCTTATAGTTATTCTCTATTTCCCTCTTTCTTTCTACATTTGTTAATCAGAATTAATTGTGAGGAAGAGCAAAACTCTGCTTCTCCCTTTACTTTCTTTATTTATTTAATCCTCACCCAAGGACATTTTTTTTCACTGCTTGTGTGTGTGTGTGTGTGTGTGTGTGTGTGTGTGTGTGTGAAAGAGAGAGAGAGAGAGAGAGAACGAACAGAGAACAAGAGAAGCATCGATGTGAGAGGGGAACAACCATCAGTTGCCTCCCGTACGTACCCTGACCCAGATCGAACCCACAACCCAGGCATGTGCCCTGACCAGAATTGAACTGGCGACCTTTCAGTCTACGGGATGACACTCCAACGAACTGAGTCACACCAGCCAGGGCTCCACATACTTTTTTATTTCAGTACTTATATGATTTTTGACTCGTGGATGCTTATTTTATTCTATGGTTGAAAATCCAACACTGTCATGATTTCTTTTGTCCCTCAGACTATTCTAGCTTTGGTTCTTGGGAGCTCCTTTAGGCTGGCACCTGTGTTCTTATGACAAGGTCCTATCTTCTTTGGAGAATATTCTTAATTTGTGACACCATGAGTTGTTCCAGGCTCATCTCTGCTCTGATCCTAAAATCAACCCCTTTCTAGCTGGGAAACTTGTTAAATACTAGCATCAAGGCCCAGATGCAAGCCAGTTAAGTTAGAAGATCTGTGGATAGAACACCAGTATACCTTAAAGTTCAACAGGTAATTCTAATACACAGCCACGTTTGAGAACCAAACTAGAGCAGTGCTTTGCTAACTTTAATGTTCTGTGACATTCCCGGGGATTTTGTGAAGGTTCGTAGTAGAGTAGGTGTGGGTTGAGGACTGAGATTCTGCATTTCTAAGAAGCTCTTAGGTTGGATTCCTGGCAAACCCCACTTGGAGGGGTAAGGGACTAGAAGACTATTTTCTCATGTACAAAATACTGTAAAATACCCTAAGGATTACAAACTGGCTGATGCCTGTGGAAAGAGTCACTACTTGCTAGGTTATTTACTATTCATTATCATTTCATTTTCTAATTAGTTGGGGTTCACGGTGACAGGGACCACTTGTCATGCAGTATAAACAGAGTCAAGGGGACGCGCTCAGAGTTGAAAATGAAAAGGGAAACCACTCAACTCTGAAGAATAAAAATGAGTAAAAGTGTTTGTCTTCTGTTTCCTAAACAGCCAAAGAGTACTGAATACATCTTTTTGAAAAATGAAGAGTGATAATAAAAGAACATTTCATGCTGAAAGCATAACAACAGCAAAAAAATCCCAGCTGTGAATATCCATCTTGCCCATCTTGGGAAGACAAATACAAAAGATTGGAGTCTTCTGTGGGAAATAGGTCACCATTTTGGACTTTGTTTAAACAGAACCCTCGAGGGAACATTATCTTCAGCTCTTTTTGTGTATTAGTTCAGTTTTTCCAGCTGTTTTCAGAACATGCTCAGGCCTGTCCAGCTGCTCAGCTGCACTGGTCTCCCTAAGGTGGTTGTGTTCCAGGAGAACAAGAACAAAGAGGTCCAACGGAGACACAAACTGCAGTCAGCCAAGCTCATTCTAGTCCCCTTCTACAGAGCCAGGCACATTCACCTCATAAAATTGCTCTTTCATTTCCAAATGAGGATCGTCTTCAGTAATCTTCAAGATTTAATATAATTGATACCATGGTGCTTAGGAAACGCTGGTTCCCAAACCTTTGGGTGGGGCCAGGGAGCCAGCGCCCCATCTTCCCCTGCGTGCGTCCTGGTGATCTGATGCAGTGTTCCACGTGCAGAAATTCTAGAAATGTTGATCTAAGGGAACAGGTCAGCAGCAGCCTCCCCTTTGGCCCATTGCAGGCTTATTTTAATTTGTTAACATAGCTTCGTTTCCCATTCTTCTCAACCTTTAGGTCAAACAAAGACTCCAACAGCTGCAAATCACATTATTACTGTTCCTCCCATGTCCTTTCAAATCATCATTTAAAAATTCTTCTACTTTTCTTCTGGAACCTTATACTGTAACCCTTCCTTTCCTAGAGCCTCACACAAACAAAAACTTGAGAGTCTGTGTGGGCTTTTCCTGCTGGCCAGACGGTCTGGTCATGCTACACCCTTTGGTCTGAACCAGAAACTCCAATCTAGGCTGCCTCAAGGGCCATCTTTAATAGATGTTAACTTTGTCTCGAAATTGTACTTTATTGGTCAAGGGGCAGCAGGCAAATCCATCACTAATCATTAAATTTAAAAAACCTACCAAAGGTGAATATCATCATCTTCATACGTCAGGATAATATATTAAGGATTTTTAATGTATTAAATAGGAACATATTTACTTGTAAGTTTACAACAATGTTTTGAGATTTGATGTTCTAATTTTATATATGGAAGACAGAAAGACAGTTAATTTCAATTTTATTAATTCCTAAAACTAATCCTTGGGAGAAAGGTCATGACACTGGGAGTAAACCAAGAGTGTGATGATTTGTCGTTGGACACCCTCCGCCTTTCAGAGACAGAGCCCGACCTTCCCACTGGGCCCCGCCCGTTCCGGCAGAGACAACAGGGGCTCCCAGAGGTGACGTCTCCCATTGCATAGGGGAACAACACAGAAAACTGAGGCAAGTGGTCCCAAAACACAATGAACACATTCTCAGTGCCCAGGGGTGCTTGTCCGGGAACCAAGCAATTGGGAATGTGTCCAGAAGATAGTCTGGACCTGATTACCTTGGAGCAGGCCGACCTTGTCCTTCCTTGTCTGCGGGCTAATCTGGCTCTGTCATGTGAAGCTACACTATTGGCTTCCCAGGAGTTATGACTCAGTTGTTTTTATTTTTCTGGCTCTTGCCTACAGTGAGACTACAGGGGAAAAAAACATGCTTTCATACCTATCTCTTGTCCCAAAGTCTCCAACATTAGGGATATTTATGAGAAGTTCTCTTGGAGGGACGCTTGCCAGGCCACAGAGGAAGATGCTTATAATTGAATTACAATAAGATAAGAAAGGTGAACTCTAGGATTTAGAGAAATAAAAACTGAATCTGATCCAGCAGTTTGGCCATACCCCAGCGTTTGTGCATCGGCATAGCCGGGGTACCTTTGGGGAACCATCCTGATCTTCTGATCATCTTCTTTTTAAGAGTCTCGCTTTGAGTTTGTCCAGTTCTGGTCTGGAAACTGTCTGCCTGAACCATAGTCATAGTTTCCTCATGGGTCAGCTGTGGAGATGAGCATAGCTTTTGCCTGGTGACATCCATTTAGCTGATTATAACTAGCAGTTTTATTTTCCAAAAAATATAACAAAAATGTTAGACTGCAATGCTTATAGGAAGGGTAAGTATTGTTTCATGAAATTTCATTTGTATTTGTACATGTGTGTCAAGAGTACAATGTAAATATGTTGCTTATTTGGAATTAAGGTTTAAAAAGTTTGAGAAATACTGATCTAGTACTTGACTTTTGTCTGTGGGGGTTAAGAGCATAAATGCTGGGGCCTAACTGTTCAAGCTTTAGTCTTGGCTCCATTGCTTGCCAGCTGTGTGACTTTGGAAAAATACTTAACTTCTCTGTGTCACAGTTGTCACACATTTCTCATATATAATATGAGAATAATAGTAGTTGCTAACTCATAAGGTTGATGTGAGGATTAAGAAAATTGACACTTGTATAGTGTTTAAAATCTTGCCTGGCACATAATAAGTGCCTTATAAATTTTTTGTGGGGAATAAAAAATCTGTTCCACGAGTATCATTTTATACCCTTTTATATACTGAATCAAGACAACGAAGTCCCTGCCCTGTGGGTATTTGTAATCTAATATGCATACGTACTCCCAAAAGTTGTCTGTTACGAGTGGCATTATGATGGAATGTTTTAGAAAGAATGATTCAAACTGCAGTGCTACCACTCACTCACTGTGTGACCTTTGGCAAGTTGTTTGACCTTGCAGGTCCTCAGTTTCTTAATCTATAAAGTGGGGCTTACAGACTCTCTCTCCTAAGGTCGTTGTGAGGAGTAGATGAGACCATCCATAGACACGCTTAGGACTCGAGCAATGATAGCTATTACCATTCTTCCCGCTAGAATTCAGACCATGCCATTGCCTCCCGTCTCTTGATGTGCTGAGAAGCAACCCCTCCTCCACTCTCATGTGAATGGCTTGCTTAAGTCGTCATTTCACTTCAGCGATGGTGAATCAACCACATAGGGGCTCAGATAAAGACTGATGCTCCTGACTAGAAAAGCAATTGTGAAGCCCAGGGTTGGACTCCGACTGTCCCACTGTGATCTCTCTTTAGCCTTGCTCTCACGACTCATCCAAGTCACTAGAATTGTCCTTTTGCCTCAGCAGGTCTCACAGCCCTGCCGATAATTCCGAAGTGTCACAATGCAAGCCTGACAGCTTGAGTCCATTTTGCAGTATGGCTGCTTATGGCAATGGGGTCACATCATATTTCCTTCCCCTTCATCTCGGGGGAGGAAACTGTTCAGGACAAAGCTTGCTGTCTAATATGATGAAGCGTTTTGTATGATGTATCGCTTTTAAATACTGTGAGAGCATAAAAGGGCTCATTAGCTGAAGGGGCTTTCAACTCGCGTCCTTCAGTTCTTAAGGACCTTTGGGAGAACTGTTCTGACAAAGAGAAATCTAAGATTCTTGAGGACTCCTAAGCTTGAGGACCTGGTGACTGTTTTTCTGTAACTCTCTCCTCCATGGCACATTGTTCCTGAAGCACTACCTCAGCTTTTAAAAATTAATGATCGAGCTATATTATGCAGCATCAATCTCTTGCTTGACCATAAGCTCCTCAAGGGCAGGGAACCTGCCTTATTCATCTTTGTATCCCCTGCAAGCACCTGGCACACATCTTCATCAATGTCTGTGGAACTGAAGCTGTTTGAATTCATATCCCAGGTCACACTGCCAGAGCTCGGAACAGCGCTGGAGCTGAAAGCAAGCGAGGAATCATTTATTTCGCACTGCTGAGCCGAATGCTGGCCTCTGAGTAATTCAAGTCACCCCATCACCCTGAAGCCTACTTCCTCCAGCCCCAGAAAGGGCCTTCAGGGGATTCTATTGGTGCCTTGGTGAAAGTTTTTTCTCCTAGTTCTGAGAGTCAAGGAAAACGAAGCACCTGGTCCTGCATCTTGCTGATTTACAACCCAGGGCTAGGAGAAAGTAAACTGGAAATGTGAACTCTTTCTTCCCATTTTCTGCTTGGCTGATGTGGAAAGACAGGCAATGGAGGCCATAGAGCCCTTTCTCTTTCAGCTTTGTCCAGCATTGGCACAGTGCTGGGTATATTCTTGGTCCTGATTAAATATAGCAGCATAATTGGTTGTTTTCCTCCCTTTCAAAAGGTACAAGTCTTTGACTTAACTTTGTAGTTTATACAGAGAAATAAAGACTGAAAAATGTCCTTCTGAATACTCTCCAAGTGTCTAAGCCAGACAGTCTGCTAAAGCTTTATATATAGTTGCTCTAATTCTGCCCATAGACAGGCAAGAATTACTGCCTCCCTTTCCAGTTGAGGAAACTGAGGCCCAAGGAGCTTAAATCCAAAATCCTGGATTGGGTATCAGCTTTGATTGGATCCCCTCCCTATACCCTGAAATTTCCCCCTTTCACCTCCAGCAAGCTGGTGGATGCATGTGTGTGTATGACTACATGTGTGTTTCTTTTTCGCATCGAAGCCCTGTTATTGCTCCTTCTGGTCAGTTTCCTCGATTTCACTTTTTCTAAACAAAGTCTAGTTCTTCAAGGTCTCACCGCCTCCTCAGCCATCTCCCGGAGGCGTTCCAAGGACCTCCAGCCACTCCTCCGCTAAGTTTGGAGTCCCAGCCTTGGCTCATATTCTGGGTTCCATTCCCAGCCTCCAGGAGACCGGCGCCTCGCCCAGGTGCTCCCCACCCCAGCGTTCCTGGGGGAACCCAGCGCTCCCGCCGGACCCTGAAGCCCGCGCCTCGGCCCCGCCTCCCCTACCTGACGCCCGTGCGGCCCGGGGCGCCGCAGCCTCCGCCCACCGGCGCGCCCGCCCTGCCATTGGCTTCCCCGGCTGCCCGTCTCCTCCGCCGGCCCCGCTCGGTCCCGTAGGCAGGTTTTGCTGGAGAAGCCGCAGTCCCGGTGGCTCGGGCGCAGCGCGGGAGGATTGTGGATCGCGGAGCGCGGACCCTAGCTGGCATGTCCCCGCGCGCGGGAGCCCCTGTCAACCCATGGACCCGGGCGGCTGCTAACTTGGCGGCAGTCTGCGGCGACCGTGCCGTGGCCATGTAGTCGCCGGCGGGGCTCCCCGCAGCCCGGGAGCGACAGCGACGGCGAGTCGGAGCCGAAAAGCCCGCGGCTTTCCCTGGAGGTGCTGAGTGCTCGCCGCGCCCCCGCCTCCCTCGGGTTGCACTTTGGGCCCGAGAGGGAAATGGGGGAGAAAGTTTCGGAGGCGCCGGAGCCGGTGCCCCGCGGCTGCAGCAGCCACGGTGCGCGGACTCCTGCCCCTGCGGCGACTGCCGCGTCCTCGCAGGGCGCTTCCTCGGCCGAGTCCTCCTCGGGCTCAGAAACTCTGTCGGAGGAAGGGGAGCCCGGCGGCTTCTCCTGCCAGCAGCCGCCGCCGCCGCCGGGCGGCGCCCTGGGTACCCGGCCGCCCGCCGCGTGGGCTCCCACACGCGTGGTGCTGGAGCTTGGAGTCTCTGCGCCGCCGCCTCCCGGAGGAGCCGCGCCACCTGAGCCCCGGGGCAGCGGCGCGTCCCAGGAGGAGCAGGACGAGGAGGTGGGCACCGCTTTTCCCCACCTCGGCCCCTCTGGACCCCGGCTGCCGGGCGAATCCTATTCTCCACCGCGCACGAGGGCGGTGGGCAGGGCTCACTGGGGCATGGAGATGGGGAGGGACCCCAGGTGCTCTGTCCCGAGCCGGGGTAACGACAGGAACCTCCCTGTGGGGCAGTCCCCGTGGCTGTCACCTCCGTGTGTGTGTTTGCCTACATTTGCTGCCTGACAGCTTGCTTTTAAAATGTCAAAGCAGCAAACTCCTTACCGCGTATATTTGCTACGGAGGCTCTATGAATGGATGTGCTCTGGACGCCTGGCTAGTCCCCACGACAGATTTCAGTCCCCAAAGTGGGCGTGGCTTCCCGCCCTGGGGTCCCGGGAGAGTTTGGTGACGGGGTGGGTGTGAGAGGGAGAGGTGGTGTGTCGGAGTTCGGGGGCGGGTGGAGTTGTCCCTGCGGAGTTGCGCCGCGGGGGTTTTAGTGGCGACAGTCGCCCGGGGTCGCCCGCGGTGGTTTGGGCTGGTCCCCGAAGGGGCCCTCCAGCAGAGGACTCCCGGCTGCGGGCCTGCGGCGCTGAAGGGCGCGCCGGGAGCTGCCGTTCAGACTTGTCGCAGATGCCCAGATGCGCGCCGCTCACCAAACTCAACCGGGTCCACCTTCTTTCGGGGACTCTGCGCATCCTAGTTTCCGGAAGGATATTCGTCCAAAACTTGTGGGTCGCATCCTGAGATATCGAGCGGGTGACTTTGGTGCCCTCTGCCTGCTTTCTCTGGTCTGTTTTTCTGCCTTTGGAGGGCAGTTCAGGAAGCATAAGGTGCTTCGTGTCTTTAAGGCTGTTTGCTTTGGAGGTTTCTTGTGGGGAAATCATCTTGATTAGGCAGGGCCATAAATAAAACATTACCCTAACACAGCCTCCTTGTGAAGTTAATTCCTCAGTGCCAGAGTGGTATTTTCCTTAACTCCAATGGGATTAGCTGTAGTAAATGTCTTTTTTTCCTCAGAAGATGCCAGCTGAGGCCGTGGCCTGACAGCAGCCCCAGCCCGCAGGCAGAAACTAGATCTAGCACAGTGTGAGGGTTCGAGGCCCAGCCCGGCAGAGACGGCCAAGCCCTAGCTGCCGGTTGGCCCAGTCTCTGGCAATAACGATGCCCCGTTCCCTAATTCCCCTGGAGGAGTGCAAGGATCCTGGACAGGTGTCTGGAGACCTATTTCTAGAACTGTCCTCCTCCTGAGTTGTGAGATGTTGGGTGAGTTGTTTCATTCCCCTGAAGTTCAGTTCAATAACTGGACCAGTGAACTTCAAGGTAAAAATCATTTATCCGCACACACTCCTCCATGTTCTGATCCGGAGTTTAGTTTGGATCCAAAGTTCAGGTTGATTCTAGGGCCCGGGTGCCAGGAGTTAAGCGAAGTGCCACGGCAGCCAGAGCACCTGACGGAACCGTGGACTGAACCGGGTTCCTCATGGTTGCATCTTGTTTCGAAGATGCCAGGCAGGTGTCTTCACGTTTTTCACATTTGCTCACCCTGCAACTCCAGCCTCAGTGTTCAGAGATGAGCTCACTTGTCACTGGGCAGCTGGGGTTATGCCTTAACTTACTGATTTACCTCTAGATTCTAATTTGCTGTTGTCATTTGTGGAGAAGATGATAGAGTTAGTTGCTGTATGTTTTCTGTGTCGCTAGGAGGGTGCTCCTTGGTGTATGACATGGTGTTGCAGATACTAGGCTGGGGAAGTGGGGAACTTCTCACTTGTGATCTGGATTCTGTTGCTGATTTATTGCCTGGCCTCAGGGTGACAGTGTTTTACTTTCTTGGGAGTGAATACAATGATAGCTTATTTCAAAGGCAATGCGGGGAGGATTGGTTGATTGAAACACATTTTAGAAAGTGGAATGACTAAATGTCATTGGTCAGTATTTGTGAATCTCAGAATTGGATGTAAACTGATGCACTGTTGCAATTTATTGTGTAACTTAACCTGTAGCTGAGATGCTGGAAACTGTCCAGGAATGGAAATCTTGACTTGTTCTGAGAATTTTAAAGTGAAAAACCGAGTGTTTTTTTTCTCTCTCAGGAGTAGAGGTGTGATAGTCTTGGTGAAGGGGGTTGAAGTCCCATGCGTGTTTTCTTGTTCGTACGCTGGTGATGGTATGATGCAGTGGTTCCTAACTGTTGGAGAGGGGGACAAGTGGTGGGCATTTTTAGAATCTAATGAAAGAAAGCTCTCTGCCCTCTGCTCAGAAAACACACCCAATTATCAGGACTGTTCCAGAGGGTTCAGTCAGGTTGCAAACACTCAGTTCAGTGGAAATGCCTGAGTTTGAGTCCTGGCTCTGCCACCTTAACTAGGTGTGGGACTGTGGGCCGTTCCACTCGTATAAGCCCAGCTTTTTCACCTCTCGGGTGGGAATACTAGCAGAGTGGTTAGACGTAGTGTATGTACCGTCTAATTTAGTCCTGGCAGAACAGCTAACATACAGCACTGAGTGCTAAGTCCATATTAATTTTTCAAGTTCATTTGTGATAAAAAATTTTTGTGAAATGGAAGTAGAAGCTTGGGCTGGCTTATTTTGTTTAAGCATAATTAATCTGTTATAATTTCAGAGAACCCGAGGCTGTCTATTCAGTTTATTTCCACTTTATTAGTATAAGGGGGGAAAGAGTTTTTATTTGTCTTAGGTTGTATTATAGTAAGGTACTGTTAGTGTACTGTTATATAGCAAGTCACTGAGTATAAAGCATTAAAAGGCTTAAGCACAACCCATAAGGTGGAAAGAGGTTGATTTAGATTTTAAAATTGTTATGTGTAACTTGAGAAATTGTTTTTCCAAAGTTATTTTTATAGTAATTTATTGCATGGATTTTTGTAAAGCAGCAAAATTCGTTTTAGTGTATTACTGCAGTGCTAATTTTTTGACAACCTTGTTAAATTCTGTTTTCAAAATACCTAGTAATGTCAGCAGTGTTTGAACTATTTCATATTTTATCTTACTGTCAATATTTGTGTAAATTTACAAAGTCTTGTAGACGGCAGTCAGTCCTTTAAGCTTCTGGTGCTTTAAAACAATATAAGCAAACCTCGGAGATTTTACGGGGTCAGCTCCAGATCACCACAATAAAGCAAGAATGGAAATGAAGCGAGTGGTCATCTTTTTGTTGGGGGAGGGTCTTGCCTTCAATTTGTAAAAAAAATGCAACATCTGTGAGGCTCAATAAAGCAAAGCCAAATAAAAGGAGGTATGCCTGAGTTTATACCTTGGCCGAGAGTGGAGTTATTAGGTACTTAATGCCAAACACACCTAGAGTTGGAGATGGCGCAAGACTTTTTGTTTAAAAAAACTATCTGACTTGCCCACGGCTTCCTGACGCCTGTGGATTTGGGGTGAGCGGGTGTGGAGGGGGAGTGGGCTGATTTCTGACAGTTACAACAACCTAGATTGGACTCCTGTTCCTCTGACAACACTGCTGAGGGTTTTTTGTTACATATATTAACCCATTTATTATAGACTAGCAGTGTGTCACATTGTGGAGCTTCTACTTTTAGGCAGTCTGCCCTGTCCCTTCCCAAAGAACCTCGTGGCGACTAATAAAGTCCTCGGTGCCGTTTGCTCTGTCACTGAGCTCCTGGGGTGGGGGGTCTGTCTCTGTGCCTCGCACAAGTCCTCTACTATATAGTGGGGGCTCAGTAGCAAATGCACATCGAACGGATGAGGAAAACGTGACATCTTTGAAGATAGCTGCACATTTGATTGAAGGGTGACTGTGTGTGTATTTGTTTTGTCAATTGTGATTTATGCTTAAACTTCTAGATCTCTTACCGAAAAAACCTCAGTGATCAGAGTGAAAATGTTACGGGCAGTTTTCCCAGGTAATTTTGAACATAGTCAGATCCCTGAGGATCCTCTCAGAATACCTGTGAAGGGACTTGTGTGTTAACTTTTCTTTACATTGTGTATTTGAACTTGAAATTTTCAGAGACTCTTAGAACGGCAGGAAAAAAAAAGCTTAGTACTTAAAAGGATTTTCATCCTAATATAAGTTATCTCCTTTATCTCCTGCTACACTAAAGGATTTATTTTACTGGCCTAAGTTGGGAAACACTTTCCCTTATTAACAATGGGCACAATTATGGGATGCTTTTCAGCTGTTCTATTGAAAACAGTTTGAGGACTGCTTTTCGTGTCACCTTGGGTGTGTGTGGGGTCCCTCACGTGATAGTGATGCAGTAGACGAACTTCTACGGTTCATTGGATAACAGAATAAAGAGCAAAAAGCAACCATCAATTCAGGAAAGCTTTTCATTAGACTTGTATTTTATTAATCACAGTGGCCACATACTTGGAAAAACAAGTAGTGCCTAAATCTTGGCCTATATATTATTTAGTCTGCTTTTCGACTCCCTGCTTCCCTAAGAGCAGTGAGTTCAGGAAATCGGTCAGCCCGTGTATTGAGACATGTGGAGTCCTGGGCACTGAGCACACGAAGGTAGGCAAGGCAGACAGTTTGACCTCATGAAGCTTCCAGTGTAGTGGAAGTGATAGTCACTAAGCGCATGGTAATTAATTAATTCATTCATTAATTGGTTTCAAGGGCTGGGAGGGGGCGTGCGCCTGCCCTGTGTAACTCCTTCGGTCTGGGAGGAGCCGCCTCACCGAGGAAGGTGATGTGTGAGCGGAGACCTAAAGGATGAGCAGGCGTTCGTTGGGAGAAGGGGAGAGACAGGACCCGTGCGGGTCGCGGAGAGGATGGCCGGTCTGGAAGACTCTGTCTGGCCTGGAGGAGAGGAGAGCATGGCATCGTGATGCTTGAAGGAGAAGCAGCAGTTGGGTCAAACAGAAACTACTGGAGTTTATTCCGAGAGCATGGGAGCCACTGAAGGATTTGAAGCAAGGCAGGGCCTCGGTCGGATTTGTATTTTGGGAAGGCCAGGCAGCGTGCAGCCCGCCTGCTGGGAACTGCTGGCGCAGCTTCTCCCACTGTTCCGGGCTTGGCACCGATAACCCGGGAAGATGGCATCGGACTAAATGGTGTGTAGAGGGAACAGAGGCTCCTTCCTGCTGGTTCAGGCATTCCAGGTAAACACTTGAGATATCAGAAGGAAACGAATTTAGGTCTCTTCAAGAGAATATCTTAGTGTGCACATTAACTCTACTTTTCATTGTGATGTTGCCCTAAGCCTACTATTTTCTTAAAGGAAAAGCTTTATGAACATAAATGGATTTGAGAAGAGGGCCTTGCAAGTGCTCATTTTCATGGTGAATTGCTGGGAAACATTTACCTGAGGCGAACACGCGGGGAAATTGCCCTGAGGTTGTGCGAGAGTCTTGGTTACTGGCGGGGTGGTGTGTGTGAGCTAGCACACATTACCAGAATCTCGCCTGGGGGCTCGGATTTTCCTAGAGAAAGAAGGGTCGGCACAAAGAACCAAGGCCTTGACCCTTCCTTCCTCTGGCCTGAGGTGTTCTAGGAAGTGTCAAATATTTCTATTCTGCCAGTGTTTTGGAGCCAGTGACAAAGGCTGTCCATCCCCAGACTTACTGGATACCGTGTAAGAGCCCAGGCGTTTCCAGTCCGTCGCTGTGAGGAAGGGAATGGAATCACTGCCGTGTGTGGTGTGGGGGACGGATAGTAGGAAGGATCCCACTTGGAAATTTCTCACCATGAGAAGGGTCCATCACCAGGTGGCCAGGCATTAGAGAAAACTGAGTGGGGTGTGTGTGTGTGTACATGCATGCGTGCACACACACGTATATCTTAGAAGGGATGATTGTACCTTTTTGATGAAAGGCACCCCATGCCATTTATAATCACATTCTTATGTTCCATGGTGTTGCCTGGAAAGGGCTCCTGCCGTTTTATCTCTTCAGAGCCAGCAGCCAGCGTTTTCCTGCTCTGGGATCAGGGTCCGGGGTGCCTAAGGGTACGGACTAATGACCTTGGTTCAGCCCTGTGTAGGTCATGTGACTTTGGAAAGGTTATTAATACTGAGACTGTTGCCTCATTTGTAAAATGGGCATGCCAATACTTATTGCAGGGGGTTGTTATGAAAACGAATGGAATTTCCTATTGTTACCGAGTGTGGACATGGTGGTTTCTGCAGAGTAGCAGCGCCATAGCCAGGAGTAACAGAAGTCTAGAGGCCCCTTCCCTGACGCACTATGCCACCAACACGCTTTGTTGGCAGTGCTGGCCGGCCCTTTCATTCATGAGTAGGTAGATATGTAGCATAGTTACCACTTTTAATTTCATGGACGGAGCATTCTTATGATGTACTAACAGCAAAGTTTTATGGTATATGGTTCATTAACCCTTCTATTAAGACACTCCTTTTTGCTCATGGAACTTGCTTAGTGATCATTTATTAAATAATATCCTAAAAAGACTCTATGAACATGTGAATTATTAGCGACACCATGAGAATGAGTCAGAAGGCAGCATGTCAGCCAGGTGGAGAGGCTGGTGAGATGACCATGTGCTTCATTTAAGCTTCCTAGGTAATGATTCAGGGGCGGAGAAGGGAGTAACAAGGAGATTCAGTGATTTTTATGGGAGCCCACTTTGGTTCACACAAGCATTGCAGGGGTGTGGTGGGAGGGGGCTGGCTATCCTAACCTTGCAGAGGGGAAATCTGTTAGAAATGCATTAGATCATAAAAATGCAAGAACTCACATATGTAAATTGCCCATCAAAATTCTGTTTTGTCCCTTTGGGACAATGTAAACAATTCACGTTTTAAAGCAAAAATGCAAATCACCAGGAGCACTGTTGACATAGCGCCAGTGCTGGTGCTGGGACTGCAGTTTGCTTCCCCCTGCCCGCCCCGTGCCCGCCCCGTGCCCGCCCCGTGCCCCTGCTCAGGTGGACATCGACACCCCTTTTTGCATCGTCTAGTTCAAAGATTCTTGTTCTCTTTTATGTCTCTGATATTTTGTCTACTTTCGTATCTGGCAGTGTTATTTTGGGGAAAAGCATAACCAAAATATGATAAGCAGAAATCTCTGCAGCAGCTGCTGTGTACTAGTTTCTTTCCCTCTCTTTGCCCTTCTCCTTTGGTGTTCCCTCACCTGGTTCAGAGTTCCTGGCAAGGAGTGGACTGTAGTCCCCTGTGCTTCCAGGGTTGGAGAGACTCTCACCCTTTCCCTAAATGTGAGGTGTTGGTTCAGGACCGTGGTCAGCGGTACCCATGCGAAAGTTAACATTTAAGTGTATAGAACTTGGGTGAAGTTTCTTGTGGCTCCTCCAACTTCCCCTAAAGAAAAGCTTCACGCTTGTTTAAATGATTTGCATTCATGGTCAGATACACGTGTCTGTGAAACAGCTTATAACTTGAACCCTCGGCCTGTAGTCCTTTGCTAGCCCATTAGTTTCCCTCTTGGACACAGTCGGTATAATTTTGATTACGGAACTTGCTTCCACTGGACCTTTCAGCCTCAATGCTTTGCACTGATACTGGGGTAAGGGGAAGGTGGGCAGGGGGCTGGCAGCACTGACTTTCCTTAACGAATTTTATAGGCTATCATGCAGGAAATGAAAATTTAATTTTAATGTTCTTTATTTTGTGATTTTGCGGTGTTCGTAGGGGAGGACAAGCTCACAGGTGTTCTGGCCTCTGCTTTAGAACTTGGTCAGCTGCTTTTTTAAACAATCTGAGGCGTTAGGTACGTAGTTCAATCCTGGCCAATAATTTTGTGCCTTTCTATGTCTGTTTTAAAAATAATACCATCATTTCTTGGGCTTCTGGTGTTAACATTTATCTTTTCAGGTATTTCTTTATGTGGAGATGCCCACACCTTTAGTAGTACAGGAAGGGCCCAGGGCCTCATCAGTGGTAGGAAAATAAAGTAAAATTGGGTTAGAATTGGTGTTTAAAATCTTATGTCACTATATTCTGTCACTGAGACATAGTCACAGAAATTACAAATTTAAAATTGCTTCGTAGGGCAAACACTGCTAGCTAAACTACATTAAGCTATGGAAATAGAATGCAGTTTGATGAAGTCCATTTTGTGTACAAAGATTAGATAATCATTTTCAAAAATGTGTTCTTTATAAGTAACTGGGTTCCAGAGGAATAGTCTAGCTCCTGTGCACGCAAACTCATAAAATTTGTTTGGTCGCTCTTAGTTTTACCTGGGTGCTTCATTGAAATCACCTGAGGCTTAGCAGAAGCCATCACCCCAGGCTTCTCGTTTTAAGAGGGCGGTTCCGAGGAGTCTCACTCAGTGGCTGCCAAGGAGATGGGGAGAGAGTTGCTCCAGGGAAGCGGGCAGCCCCAAGTGCTTGTTTGGAGAGAAAGGACCACTGAAGAGTTCTACCTAAGGACGGGAGCCGCAGACCCGTTTCGGAGGAGTACAGTACATGTCAGGAAGACCCAAGAAAATGCCGACCTTCCTCTTCTGCTGGCTCTTTTCAGAGTAGTAAGTAAAGCGCCACGTGGTCCCCGCGGCCTTAGGTTAAAGACTGAGCGAGTGTGAGCATGAAAGCGAAGGAGAGTTAAGAGGAAAAGTACTTGTCAAGTAACAAAGACAATTGTCTCTTTGCCCTACGTTCTGCTACTTTAAATTACCTATTGTTTGAAATTCTACCTTTGTAACCTTTATTTAATGTAGCACTTTATTTCCTTGGAATTTGTGGGTGTTTTATTCTACAGGCATGAAGTACCCTAATAAGCTACCCCAGTTCATTGTTGGCCGGAAAACAGCTTCTGCGACTTTGAGGAATAACTTTAACTGTGGGGACCGGTGGGTCCTAGCCATGGTACACATTCTCTACTATGAGGACAGGAGGCAAAATGGAAATTACAACTTTGCACTCTCTTGATTTTCTTTATTAAAATGTTAACATATCACTTTTGTTTTCAAGAGTTGTGCTTTTGAAATTAAACCATTTCTACCTGGAGAAAGCTGAGGGCAACTGTTTTAAAATTTCGGAATAAGGCCGATTGAGAAGAGTTATGCCAGTAGAGTAGCGATGTGACAGTTTGGTAGCCTGCTAAAACCATACTGTTTTAAATTCCTTCAGAATTATTTGAGTCATCACTTTCTGTGTATTAGGTTGCCCGTCATTCCTTGTTCTAATTCATTCCTGTTTCTTTCCACCACCTTCCCTTCTATAGCTTGGTCATCAGAATTTTAAAAAGAACACGAGAAACCACTTCAGTGGGAAGACTGTAGTGAAACCTTGGTTAAACAGAATGTTTGGGGGCAAGGTGTATTGGTTTTGAATTTTGTGATTCACCAAAAATTAATCTGAAAGCTCTTTTCTCAGTTTGTTGCTTAGTTCCCCCCTTCCCCTTATAATGTGTCCTAGTGTGATTTTCCTGCCTTATTATTCTGTGCTGAACAAGATAGATTTTAAGTGATCGGACACCTTGTAGTGCTTTAGGGCTGTCCCTCTGCACATCAGTCATCTCTGAAGACCACGGAAGACATAAAAGTGGGTAAGAAGAGGTAGAAAGTGAGTGTGAAATTGCATGTGCTACTAACAGAAGTAGATAGTCTTGATTTCTTTTTTTCACTTTAAAAGCTGAAGACAGTAGGGTTTTGCTGTATTTGTTCCTGGGATGTGCCAGATGAGTCTATTTGTTAATGTTTTTATGGTGCTTAACAGTTTGCACAGCCTTTTCTGGTATCAGTTCAACTGTCCTCGCATTCCCACTTTGTACACATTTGTTTCTGTAGAGGAGTTAATAGTTAATCTCTGTCTTCCCCACCTCCGCCTCTCCCTCTGCCCTCTCCACCCCTGACGAGATTGTGGGCTCCTCAGAGTGGGACAATGTCATAGCAACTCAAACCTCTGCAGCAGGGAGAGTGTATGGCATGCAGTGGGTGCTAATACATTGCACAAAATGGCAGTTGAGGCATCTCGTGTGTCAAAACAGCATTCTGAGTGTTTCACATGCATTTGATCATTTAATTACCATGCTGTAGCTAAGTGATCTTCTCAGCGTGATACAAATGAGGAGGAGAATTGTGGGGAGAGACTGGGGGCGGAGCAGATTCCCAGAGACCATTGAGGAACACTGTGCATTCCCTGAGGTCCCAGCCTCTTGGTCATCTCTGTATTCCAGAGCCTCACACAGATGTGGCCCATAATACAGGATGGGTGAATGAATGATCTTTGAGTGAATGAAACACCACTTAGCAGGCAGGTGCCTGTGCATTTGGCCTTTTAGAGTTTGGGTGAAGTGTCTGTAGAACTTTTGTTAAGGTCAGGGCTCAGATCTAACAGAGCTCTGATCCTGGGTGTTAGGTTGTCCATCTAATGGGTTGAGTGGGTTTGTACAAATGAAAGATTTTGACTCTAAATCCATATTGATTTTCCTGTTGACTTGGACAGACTGTTTTCTGTTGAGATAGTTTTTGATTGTTCATTATAATCATGCTTATAGCAGTAAGCCATTTTTGGCTGTATGTTTAAGGGAATTAATTTCTGATGATATTTTGATAACTAGCCTTAAAATATTAACAAAGACACTGGGCTGTACTCACTAGTGCTCAGGATAAAACTGCTGTCAGTGGAAATGGGTTTCAGGATTTCTGGCAATTTTATCAGGAATCTTGGCGCAGGAATAGGGAGGTCTGAACTTTGCCTTGGCTTCTTCCTAGGCAGATGATTAGCCTCTGCGATCCTCACAGGTGATGAAATAAGAGGTCCTTTCAGCTTCAGCTCCAGTTTGATTCCCTCTTACTATAGAAACATTAATTAAGAAATTTAAAGTTGTCGTTGGTGTGTAATTTGTTATAGAACTGTTCAGTCACATTTTTCCTTTGAAAACTTGATAGTCAGTTGTGTTTTCTGATGTACGAATAGAAACCTAGTCGAAATGGATTCTCACGAGGACACTTACTCATGGGTTCTTCCTCTCAGCTCATGCTGACTTCAACATGCAGAGGAAATATAGTTCACGTATATGTTCCATTTTTATTTATCTTTAAAAATTTATTTTGGTATGTCTCTGTCAGTTGTCAGAATAAACGGTGAGGGTACCTGCCAGTCCCTGCAAGGGACTTTAACTCTGAATAACAAGAGCAGTTTTGCATTTCTCTTGGTGCTCTACCATACTGTGGTGTGCATCAGAAATGACCGTTCTAGGAAATTAGGAAGGATGATTTTTGGTGCTAGCTCCTGGAGACTCTGACTGCAGAACTGGATCTCTCTTTCTTAGAACCACCTGCAAATCCTTAGGTCAGTGGCAGAACCTGCTTTCTTACTGTAGGCTCTAAACAGAAAACATTTGGGTTTGTGATTTGCTTGCTGCCTGGACTTACTCTCTGTGGGCCACATGTCACCTCACAAGTCTGTCATTCCTGTGTGCTGGACCAATAGCTTCTGAGGTTCAAAAATCATTCTTTCATTTAAAAGATTTGTATGGTCTCTGTTCCCCTGGCAGATAAGCAGAACCCTCCTATACTGCTCTGGATCCTAGCTGCTCAGGCCTGGAAGTAGATTAAATAAAGTTTGCTTGCAAAGTTAAATCCTCATCTGTCATGTAGAGAACATTTTGATGGTTGCCAGATGGTTGGGGGTGGAGGCTGGGTGAAAAAGGTGAAAGGCATTAAGATGTACAAATTAGCAGTTATAAGAACAGTCATGAAGATGTGAAGTACAGCATAGGGAATATAGTCAATAATATTATAATAACTACGTATGGTGTGGGATGGGTATTCCTCATAACTGTGCATGGTGTCAGATGGGTAATAGACTTATCAAAATGATCACTTTGTAGGTTATATAAACTTCTAAGCACCATACTATTTATCTGAATTTAATATAATATCGTATATCAGCTGTAATTGAAAAATAAACATAATCTAACAAATCAGAATGTATCAGAAGTTGCTTTTTACCAGTCTACTGATTTTATTATTACTTATTATTTTGTCCAGAGGTTGGCAGCTCCCGCCTGAGCTGTCCGAGTTGTTTTGTAAGTGTGTTTGAAAGTCGGTTGTTTGGAGCTTGGAGCATGAAGTCTCACAGGGATAGGTTCCGATAGTGACTCGGCTTCCAGATCAGCCTACAGAAGCCTAATTAACCTGCAGAATGGGATGATAAAGTCCTAGAAATGGAACGGGATAATCCTGCTAGACAGGGATTTGGGATCTGGAAGGTCAAAGGCTGCTTTGCACCCTGTTTTGACCTGGGCCAGAGCCTGGGCCTGCGACCCTGTCGGCTGCCCCTGCCGGCCGGGCAGTGCTGCCTCTCGTGTTGTCTCATGGCGAGGTTCCTTTCGGCGCGCTGAGGGCAGGCTGTCTTTTCTGTAGTGTGGGGGCAGAATAGCAGCTTCTGGAGATGGATGATGTGGCATGAGTATATTTATTGGCTGGTAACTCTCAACAGTTGCACAGCTGGAGGAGCAGGGCCCTGGCCTCCCAGGTGTTCTCATGAGGTAGGGAACAGCTGAGTTGCAGGAGAGGAAACCCGCACACTCAGCCTTCAAGCCAGCCACATGGCGGCACTGGGTAGCCCCCTGGAGATACAGCAATGGTTTTTCTTTGTCTTTAGTACACTCTCCTGGGTGCCCAAGATCCCTTCCTACAGAGGGACACATCATTTTAATCCAAAGCAATGTCTCCTGCCATTTTCTGTTCAGTTCTTTTTTTTTTAAAGACTTTATTTATTTATTTTTAGAGAAAGGGGGAGGGAGGGAGAGAAACATTGATGTAAGAGAGAGATATCCATCTGCTTCCTTTCTCACACCTCCCAGCATGTGCCCTGACTGGGAATCGAACTGGCGACCTTTTGCTTTGTGGCACAATGCCCAACCCACTCAGCCACACCAGTGAGGGCTTTGTTCAGTTCTAAGTCATGAGGATGTATTGTACAGCCTGGTGACTATAGTTAATTCTACATCAAATATTTAACAGTTGCTGGGAGAGATTTTAAAGGTTCTCATCACATGAAAAAATTTGGTAACTACGTATGGTGACGGATGTTAGCTAGACATATCATGGTGATCATTTCACAATATATGTGAATAGCAAGTCATGTCACACACCTGAAACTAATATAAAGTTCTATGTCAATTATATCTCAATTTAAAAAAAGGTGGAAGGTAATTCCTCAGAAAATGCATCAGAGTGCCTTAAATTAACCAAGTATTATTCCTAGAAGTATGAACGCTAGGGACCAATTGTCCAAAACTTTTTTTTTTTTTGGTATAATTTGTTTGTAGAACAAACGATGATCTGATTTGCTTGTGTCTCCCTCACCAGTAGACATGAATTCTCCCACGCTTTCTCTTTTAGTTTAGCTCAGGTGATAGGATTGATAGTTCCTGTAGGTGAGGCTTTAAAAAGTTGCCCTGTGCCCTCATTCCAATGGGGACCTTATAAGTGTGTTTTTAGGGACCGCTTTCTCTTTTGAACCCGAATCCACAGTTCGAGGAAGGGTCGCTGCATCACTATAGCCGGAAGATATTTTTATTTATTTTGCCCTGAGCCGCTCGTTTTTAATCTCTTCTCTCTTCCTGTTTTCCTCTCCGTTCCTCTCTGGAGATGGGCTGTGTGGGATTACCGTTTGTTCTTTGAAAGCGATGGCGAGGGCCCCATCAAACTTGTTTATAGCATTTCCCGCAGTGAGGGTGATTCCATCACCCTCTCAGTGTCCCCTTAGAGACCAGCCGTGGTAATTAAAAGGAAACAAAACTGATCTTTAAAATGAAAAAATACAGCTTTACCAAGTGACTCCATAAGGATGGGTGTAACCCCCGCTGAGAAACCTCAGGGTGCTATACTTGGGGCTCCTGAAAAAACTGCAATCAGATGGGCGCTTTCCTGAATTGTTCAGGTACCGTTACCTGCAGTTTTTAGAATTTTATTTTCACATTGAAGAACATCTAAGGATGTAAATTTAATTACTGCTGCTGCTTTCTCTGTGGGCTTGGATGAAAAATGGCGGATTCTATAACAGAGTTGCCACTAAAGTGTCATTTTTTAAAGTTAAGTTCCATGAGTATTCACAATTTTGTTTCTAAACTTGCCATATGGATTAATGACTTTAAAGTATTACCTTAAGGTCTGGGGCACGCAGAGTAATTTGACGTTTGGGGGAGTAGCTTTCAGTTTGTGGCCGAAACAGCTGCTTACTTATGATGCTGTAAAAAACTAGGGCTTGGTTACAGTGGGGTTTTGAGTGCGGGCTCATTTGGATCTCCGCTTGCAGGCTGGGGCGACATCGGGTATTACCACAGTACAGGGGTGCTGGTGAGCTGAGCCAAGTCACCTTCTTGGGTTTCTTTTCTTGCAGTGCCTATCTTTCTTTCCTTCCCTGCCGGCCTGCACTCTCGAAGGCAGAAAGGGAGGAAACATTAGAGCGGTGGATGGGTGGACGTAGGATACTGGGGAGTAAGGGTGTTACCTCAGCTCGCTGTTTCAGTGATAGGTGCCGGTGAAGCTGTGATAGGCGCGGAACTCCTTGTTGGAGGTGAGGCGCAGGGCCCCTCCCTGGTCCTGCTCGCCCTCCATGCTGTGGGCAGGGCTGGTGTGAAAGTGTGTGTTGTTTTCCTTGTCACATCGGACGTATGTGTTGAGCCTTCCTGCTTGCAAAGCTCTGTAGGAGTTGGAGGCTGGGAGATGCAAAGGAGAGAAAGAATGTGGTCGGTGCCCAGAGCAGCATCCGGCCGGGTTAGGAGACAGCGCTCACAGAGTGAGTTGACCTGAATGTGCACAGTGTGCTGTCAACAAGTGCAAATGCGATGCAGACCGGAGGTGGGGGTTGGGCGGGGGCACCAAGCACAGCATCATCCACCTGCTAGGATGGATCTGGAGGCTGGCTTTCCTGGAGCCTTGAACATGTAAGCTTTGGACAGGAGAAAAGGAGCCTGTGCCAGCCGAAACAATTTACTCTGTCAGAACATTCCTTAGGCATACCTGCAGTCTCAGGGAAGTCTTCTCTTTTTCTCTTTGAAAGTAATAATATTTAGAAGGCATAGTAATTGGCAGGTTGGTTTTTCTACATGCATATGGTTAACTCTTGTGCCTGTGGAATTTAAAATGACTGGTATAAACCGTACTACCAGGATGTAGTATTTTCTGTAAAACCAGCTTATTTCTCAGGATTTTTTTTTTTAAGATTTTATTTATTTATTTTCAGAGAGAGGAGAAGGGAGAGAGAAAGAGCAATGTATGGTTGCCTATATCACATGGCCCTCACTGGGGACCTGGCCCGCAACCCAGGCATGTGCCCCGACTGGGAATCGAACCGGGACCCTCTGGTTCCCAGCCCGCGCTCAATCCACTGAGCTGCACCAGCCGGGCTCAGGATTATTTTTTAGCTCCGGCCATGTTGAAGTGTTGTCCTGTCACCAAAAGGTTGTGGGTTTGATTCCCTGTCAGGGCACATACCTGGGTTGCAGGTTCCATCCTGGTCTAGGCACATAGGGGAGGAAACCAATCAATGTTTCTCTTTCTCCCTTCTTCTCTGTCTAAAAGCAATGATAAAAAAAGGGTATTTTTAAAAGATTTCTATTTCCCTAGATAATTAAACAATGTTTACAACTAATATTTTTAGTCCCCATCTTAAGGAATTTTTTGGTATTGTTTGTGGGGGCAGAGTTTGGGGAGAAAGTATGTTTGGTAAGGATTTTCCAGGTAAGCCGTTTGGGGAAGTATCTCTTGAGGCTGCCCCTTCCTTTTCTGGCTTTGGGATATCTTTTGGTTACTCCTTACTTGAATTTTGCCAAGTTGAGAGCAATGATGTTTTTGGCCCAGCTGCAGCTGAAAACATTCCTTCCATCTTTTTTTTTCCTTCCTCCTCAAAGTGCACTCGAAAAACTTCTTAGAGAAGCTCTCACCCTCTGGGTCTTTGGCAGGAATCATGGCGTCTGTCAGAGAAGAGCCCTGGCATAGCTGAGGACGCCCCCTGTGCCCGCGGCAGCCCCTGACCGGGAGCTTTCGGAGACCTCTGAGCTATGACTACCGTAACTGGTTTTATGAGGCACATCTTGTGATTTTATAACGTAGTTTCTCCAGGCTTCATGCCTGTCAGGGTAGCTAGTTCCCAGTGCTAGCAGGTCGGGAGGGAAGTGAGCCAACGGTGGGGGGTGGGGGTGGAGGGGGGGAACCTACCATAGTTTTTGGACCATAAGACACACCTAGGTTTTAGGGGAGGAAAATAGAAAAAAAAATTTTGAAGCAAAAATGTGGTAAAATATTTAATAACATAAATAACATATTTCACCAATGTAAATGTAAACAGAACATTTGGATTATAAGATGCACCCCCATTTTCCTCCCAAATTTTTGGGGAAAAATGCATCTTATAGTCTGAAAAATATGATACTCTCTACAAACTTCTTGGGATGTTTTCCTTCTCTTTCAGTGTTCTGCAGGCATGGGCGGGGGGCGGGGGGCGGGGGGGGTCCTTCACCAGACTGCTGGTGCTTCCCAGTCACGGTCTACTAGTGTGGGGGCCCCTCATGACTTAGGAGTCACTTCCCAAAGCCACACAAAATTACAAAGCAAGGTAGCAGGGAGCACTGCGAAAACGAGTTTATAGCATGAGTGGGGGCACTCCTCCCACCTCATGCTAGAGTGAGGTGGTGCTGCTTACTACGTGTCCAAGCCAAGGCGGAATGACGAGGGCAGCTCTGCTTTTATAATTAATGTCCAACTCCCACATGGACTTACCTGTAGCTTCAGTCTCTCTTCCTTCAGGAAAAATAGCTAAGAAAGCAGTCTGTGAAGTTCCCGGTGAGTGTCTGGCCAGTTCTTCTACTTGTTCAATGGTTCTCTGTTGCAGTTATTTTTATTATAACCACAGTGTGTACTCTGGACTTTTGAAATTTACAGTTGCAACCACGTTAGTGATCTTACCTTGGAAAGTGAAATGTTCAGCCTCTCTGCACAGGGCTTGCAGACGGCTGGTTAATGCATGAAATGACAGAGTAGAAGCGGTTCCTGTAAGCTTTGTCATCCGGTGGTGTGTGAAGTAAAGGTGTCCATTGTCCTTATTGAAATGTATTTGGGGTTCTAGAATCCTTTGACTCTTGAGGAGGCAATGAGATCTCAGTTTTATATTAAGCTTTGAAAAAAATCTTATTGGATTTTTTTTCTTTTTGCAGAGCAGAAGACCATTCAAAGGACCTGTTCTTTGAGCAGGCAGGTTTCTTTTGTGGCAGAAAGACGGGGTACTTCACACACCACCCACCGTGAAGGGGCTGTGAGGACAGTGGTTAGGGGAGAGCAGGACCTCACGGTCCACTGCGGGGAGAGGGCCAGGGTCTCTCCTGTTGGAAGTGGTGGGGGTGCTTCAGTGGGGCGGGGGTTACCTGCAGTTAGAGACAAGGTAAACACACCCCTCTCTCTGATGCTGTGTTTGGGGGCCCATGGGGGCAGAATAACTTTGTAAGCAATTAAACTTGTGTCTTGGTCTTTGCTATTTCTCTTCCCTGGCATTTCAAGCTGGAACTCGGACAGTTGTAATTCCTTGCTTTGAGGATACTTGGTTGGCAGGAAACTGAAGCAGTTTGAAGGAAAGGTTCTTCTCCATCTCTTTATACAAGGTCTAAAGCTGTAGAAGGGAGACTGCCGTGCCCCCTGGGGTGGAGGTGAGTTTCTCTATGAGGCAGAAGGAGAAGAAAGCAGATTGCCCCAGGATGGGAAGAGGGTTAAGGTTGGTGGGTTCTGGGTCCAGGGATTGGGATTTGGTGATCCTCTTGGTGGCAGCAGGAGGCAAGGGAGGAGGCCACTGGCCAGTTCCTCGGGAAAGCTCAATTTTAGACACCTGGGCTTCCTGCCTTGGCAAGGATTCCGGTGCCACATGTGGAGCATGAGAGCACAGATGTGCTGGATTTCAGGGCCTGTGGGGACAGGCACGCCAGAGGGTTCAGCAGTGAGCATGATAGGGTTCCCTTTGTGTGGCATCCCAGGAGCAACTTCATTCCTTACTGTGGGCCTTGGAATCAGAATGAATTTAATTTCAAGAAAAGAGTGATATATATATATATATATATATATTTTTTTTTTTTTGGTACACCTGACTTTGTGAATTGAGGTATCGTACCTGTTCTACTTGTGATCTAAATAAACTTGGGTTCCTGAAAGTGCCTAGATGAGAGGCTGTAGCCCCATAAACTTAATCGGGGTCCTGCCCTTCTGTGCACTTTCACTAGAAATTAAAATAGGGGGATCCAGACCAATCAGAGGAATGCATCGAGAGCTCAGTTTCTCAAAGCTCCCAGGCCTCAGTTCCACCCGTCCCTCCCCTTGCTTGGCCCCTAGCAAGTCAGTGACTTCTTGCTTTGGACGTCACCCTGCCTGTTAATGCCCCGACCTCATCACGTTGTGATGTCTTTTCTCCTCGGCCAACTGCAAGCTACAGGAGAGCAGAGACCCTCTTATTTATCTTTGTTGCCACAGCAGCTGAGTGTGCTATAAATCTTTGTTGAATAAATGCATGCACAGAGGAAACTTTACGCTGTAACTTAAGGGAAGATGAAGTTCAAGAGTGCTGGCTCCGAAAGACCGATACAGGCAGAGCAGGATCAAGTCCCTCCCTTTGCCTCGTGGGGCATTGGTGAGTGTGGTGTGTGAATTTTTCATATTCGTCTGTGTCCCCCCATTGAGGTCAGAATTCAGAGTGGGATTCGAAGGACAGGTGACTTAAATTTCTTTTTTGTTTTAAGTATTATACAGGGTCCAGCACAAATAACACCCTCTTTTTATTACAAAATCTTTTATTACAAAATCATAAGCCTGTAATTCAGTAACATAATATTACACTCAAACACACCATATGACATTTAGATGAAATGTTCAAATTAAAACTATAAATTATTACACCCATATTATTACCCTACCAACCACATTCAAGCAGGCCTTACTTCTACTGGATCCTATATATTCAAGTTCTATGCAAGACTCAGTTTCTAGAAGTCTGGCGCTGCCGTCCGGCCAGTTGTTACCAGTTAGGCAGAACTGCCTGGAATGAGACCAGTTCAGGCTGGACATCTGAGTGAGAGGTCTCGGGCTCCTGGCTCTCTTCCCGTAACTCCTGAGAATGCTGGTCCAGGAGAGCGTGAGGCCCACAGCCAGCCTCCTTGGAGGTGAAAGGTATCTTTTCTGAATTGACAAGTCCCCGGGAAGCCAGGGCCCTCTGTGTCAGTGGCATGGGTGCTGTTTACTTCATCTTAGGAAGGGGAGAACATTCAAAAATGTTTGCAAAAGCAAATCTGAAAAGACCAAGGCTTCCTGGTGTAAATAGTTGGTAAGTACTGCTCCTTTCTTTCCTGTTACTAATTAATTTCCCTGACAGCGTTGCTTGTGGCTTTTCTTCACAATTGGTCGCTGAATGACCGTGCTCAATTATCTCTGTAAATGCTAGGAAAAAATGGTTTCAGTCCAAGTGGCTGAGCCTTGAAAACAGACACTTTGCACATTCACATCTGGACTGAAAGAAGAACATCAAATCTGTCATTAATGATTTATTTGACTGGATTTCTTCCTAAAAGGTAAATGAAAACTACAGTGTGAGGCATATAAATTATCTTCAAATATAACCAAGGATCAGTATCTCACTAAAAGGTTTGGGTTTTCTGATACTGTTAATCAGAGGTGATTCTCTGTGGCTATCTAGCTTTTGAAAATGTTCATAAAGCATTTCCGCATATGCCTTATTGAAGGCCTACTATGTGCTGGGCACTGCACTCATGCTTTGTGTACATTATATTTTTAAAATTCTAGCTGTGATCTTGCAAGGCAGAGGGGAGATATCTCCATTTCACAGTTAAGGAAAGTGAAGCTCACGGAGACTAGATAACTTGTTCATGGTTTGTCTGCTTCCGAAACCAGTGCTCTTTCCCATGGTACATCAGCAAAAGCAGAGATGGGTTGATTTTTTTTTTCCTTAAAGTTGTTCATGAATGGATTTACCGGTTTATTGTCAGTGACTTTAAGGAAAATAATGTTAAAAATATGTAAAGCCGAATTGCTGAGGCCTGCCTGAATTCTTGGTTCACAGAATGGTCAGGTAAAATGAGACAGTGTGTGTTTGAAGGCACTAAGTTTGAGGATAGCATGTCCCACACAGGATCACCTGCCCTTGTTCCTTCTGTGGGGTTTTTTTCCTTGGCTTGGGATGCTCATCCTCTTCCCCGCCAGCACCTCCTTGAGGGGAGTGTGGGAAGCACAGATGTGGAACGGCCAGTGACCACTTACAAAATAAAACGGCAAAGCAAACTAGTGAGGGGAGAAAGACAAAGCCCAGACAGCGGAATATTTAGCCTGTTCTTCTGGCGGCTGGGGCTGGGCAGGGAAATAGCTGCTGCGGCAGCGTTTTGGTTTCAGCTGTGGGCACATTTGGTTCCCAGTGAAGCTCTGACACGTCAGGGTTCGACCAGGAGATCCTGCCGGTGTGTGCCTGTGTCGGCTAAAGGCTGCCAGTGGTTCCGTGAGTGGCCAGCAGTGAAGAAACACGGGCCTTGTCCCGCTGGCTGTGGAGAAAGATTGTTTACTGTCCAGGGTCATTTACTGAGAGCCTTTTATGAGCTGGAGCTGTGCTGGCTGCTTTTTTTTATTTTTTGCATGTGCCATCCTTTTTATCCTCACTACAAACCCATGAGGTGCAGGAGAGTAGCCCCATTTCACAGGCCAGGAATCAGGTGTTTCAGAGAACTCAAGTATGGTGTTGGGACCTGGTCTTCTGGTACGTGACAGGGGTAGGATTTGAACTCATCTCTTTGTCTTTGAGTGTCTGAGTTTTTGCTGTTAGGTTTTCTTCTGACCTTCAGGTTGACCTAAGGGCTTTATGTAAAGGCCACTGACTTGTGCACGTGCTCAGAGTAGTAACGGAGTTTGCATACTTGGCTCTACTTCTTACATTATTCATGAGTATTTTGTAATTTGTAGAAATGTCCAATTTTGTGTGTGTGCATGTGTGTTTAAAAGCATTATTCCTTACAAATTTAGGTCCTTGTTAAATGTAACTTTTGGATAAAGATTAAGGTCTCGTTACAGAGCTAAACACTTTTGTTTATATTGCCAGTTTAAAAGACTTCGTACTAACTAGATACAACATCTGATGTTTTTGCCCTGATCATTTTTGAGTGAATCCTCAAAATAGCAAGATGGTTATTGGACAGTGCCATTCCCGCCCTGACTGCTGTGGCTCAGCTGGTGACATTCCCAGTCAGAGCACGTGCTTGGGTTATGGGTTTGGCCCCTGATCGATGTTTTTTTCCCTCTCTTTCTCCTCCCTCTCCCCAGCTCTAAAAAATAAATAAATAGTTTTTTAAAAAGCGTCATTCTCATCAGGAATATTGTGTTTTCATTTTTCGTAGTCTGCGGATTGCTAGTTCACATTTTACAAAAAGAAGGATCATTTTTCTGATTTAATTTGGCTGAAGTGATGGGTATTTGGGGATGCGAGGACAGAGAAATGGAGGAGGAAGCCCACCTCTCTCCCCCTCTAGGGTATCAGCGTCTTTCTGTGGTTTTTAAGCCAGCAAAAGGCTGCTGTCCAGCCAAGTACCGTTTCTGAGCGCAGTATTCTCTGCATGGCGGCGCTCCGAATGCCAGCCTGTCAGCCAAGGCAGGCCGGTAACCCACGTGGAGAACGGTGTGGGTAGTGAACATAGTGGCAAGAAATCAGGGGGTGAAGGGAATAACACTCAATCCCATACATTGTTGTCATCATTCGTTAGTACTTTGATCCTCGAAGAGAAGTGTGACCGTTATGCAAGGATAGCTTTTACAGGACTGACCACAGCGCTGGATGAGACGCGATGGGGCGCCTGCTCCTGAACCTGCTCCTGGACCGGACGGGGCTCACTGGGTGCCGAGCTGCAGCCGTGCCACCTGTGAAGAGGGGCTTGGTGAGCGAGAGCCTGAGGGTGTGTGCATTTCACTCACTCGAAGCTGTCAGGTCTTATCAACCTTTTGTTGGAAATATTTCTTCTCCCTGAAAACTCATAAAAATTCATGTTGTGATATCGGTGCCTGTGGGATCCTGTAGAATTTTGTTGAGCTGCTTATACCCTTTTCTCCTAATAGATATATCATCCTCCTCATACACAGGCATGCAGATGTGTGCTTGTGAATTGATGGAGGCCGCTCATGTATATGCCAAAGGAGGTTTGCTGAGGGAAATGAAGAAACGAATTCCCCCCCCCCCACTGGTTCAGTGCGACTAAGATAATTCTATGTATAGTCTCAGAAGATTCCATTCTGGCAAATGTTTTAAATTTCATTAACCTTGTATATATTTTACCAGACACCTTTTCAGCATATCTGTTTATTGTGTTATAATAATGCTTTGCTGGTATATCAGGAAAGGTACAGATCTGATTAGTGGAGTTTATATTTTTTTATGATGAATATAGTTAGTGAGGTCACCTTTTCTTATTAGAAACAACAGATTTGTTGGTTCTTACCAACACTGCATATTCTCGTGTCCTTAAAAAGAAAGGATGATGTTAACCTAATGCATTGTACCAGAATTTTAGTGTTTTCACTATAGGTCTTAAACTGAGTGAAAGATTTAGATCACTCTTTTCATTTTTTGTTTTAAACAAACAAAGGAAAATTGATTTGTTACTCCACCCCCCATTTGATAGAGAGAGGAAAAGAGAAAATATTTGAAAATAACTGTTACCCAGTAATTACAGTGCATCGCTAAAAATATTCTGCAGGGGAGATCACATGCCACTACGCTTAACTGCGTAAGGTGAGACCTCGATAGAGTGGAAAGTGGGGAGCTTGTCCTTTCCTCGAGTGTTTTCTACAGGGAGGGTCCTGTCCGCGTGGGTGTGTTCGTGAGTGGGGGAGACAGTGGGACGCTACAACATTACTTTTCTTCATCTTAAACCCATATGGAATTATGCCTGGGAGTTAGTATGTTTTAACAGCTCAGGACAATTTCAAATTTTGAATGAAGGTATATAGGACTTATCTTTCATTAAGAACAAAAAAGTTATCTTATGAAATTAGAATGGGCTGGCCTTTAGAAAAAACGAAACATGGCCTTGAGTGAAACAAAGTGATACGTAGCATGTCTGGTAGAAAAATTCAGCTCCCCGAGCAATAGTCTCATTTATGGAGTGTAAATTACCTATCATTTGTGATTTAACATTTTGATGAATTTTATGAGGAAATATTTGGTGAAACTCATTTCTTCCGTCCTTGTTTTCTCTGCCCCTGTCCATCCTTCTTTTCTCCCACCTCAGCCCAGGGCCGTTCTGCTTTACAGGTCCAGAGTTTTTCTTATGTCGCACCAGAAGTGATGACTCATTCTGTTAGAATGGCAGTGATCCCCAAAGTGGAGGATTATGGCTCCAGTTGGGGCTTAATCAGCCTGAGCAGGTGCATTCTAAGTAAGAGAGATACTGTTTTAATGCAAATGTCCCCCCTCATTCAGAGGAAGGGAGACATGGATAGGGATTGACATAGCAGTTAAGTCAGAATTGTTTCTAAATAGATTGTTTTTTCCCCCCTGAATTCTCTGGGCACCAGCAGCGGTGTCTTGCTAATAAATGAAAGAGAAATATAAAAGAAGAGAAGTTAAGGATGGCCGTCTTAATTTTTGGCTCTGAGGGATCACAAATACTTAAGATAAATGAAGCCAGAGGCTTCCATGAGGACCCGGGAGCCTCAGTGGTACCGTGCTCATTTTAGGGTGGAATTGGATTCCGGGACCCCAGATAAAGAGCGGATGATTGTATCAACAAGCCTGAAGCCCTGCTAGAAGGCAACTTAACATGAGCCTTACTACGGTGGCTTTAGAGTGAGGCTCCAGAATTTTTCCTGCTCTTTCTTTGTCTTGAAGTGTGCTAGTGGTGAAAAGAAGCGAGAAAATGTTTATGTAGTGTCCGAGAACCAGGGCGTGCTGGGGAAACCAGGTCTCTTCTTGTTAGGTGAATAGAGTCTTTGTGTCAGGTGCAGTTCTGCTTTGCATTTTAGTTAATTTTGGATTTTAGAGAAACATGATGTTTTGTTTGGAAAGGCATTAGCCATGTTCTTTTTCCTCGGTGGTGGTTACGTAAATGTGTGCAGTTATTTCTTATACTGTACTTTTATGTCTTAGGTGTTTTTCTGTACATTTAAAAATTAAAAGGGTTAAAAGAACAGTCACCAATGTGTCCTAGATCTTCCAGCTCAACCATGTGACCACATTATTCATTCCTCCATCTGCTCTTCAAATATTTATTGAGCTCCTGCTATGTACCAGGCACTGTTACTGGCACTGGGAACAGTGTAATGAGGAAAATAAGTAGAAGTCCCTGATCTCATTGCATAGAGAGGGACAGACAATGTGTTAGACAATGTGTTAGAGCCAGAGGGGGAGGTCAGCAAACTTTTTCTGTGTAAGCGGCCAGGCAGTAAGCTTTCCGGGCACTGCAGAGCAGGTGGTGTCTGTCACAGCTGCCCAGCTCTGCCATTGAAGTGTGGAAACAGCCACAGACAGTGTGGACACGAATGGGTATGGCTGTGTTCCAACAAAGCATTATTTACAGAATCAGGTGGTGGGCTAGATTTGGCCCGCAGCTGTAGTTTTCAGACTCTTATGTGAGATGGTAGTCTGCCCTAAGGAGAAAGGAAAGTAAAAAGCAATTTGGAGTTGTGGGGTATAGGGGCAAGAGATGTCGCAGTTCTTGACAAGGTGGTCAGCAAAGGCCTCACCGAGAAGGTGACGTGTATATCTGGGAAAGGAGTGATCTATGCAGTGGAACAGCAAGTGCAAAGGGCCTGGGGTAGAACATACCTGCAGAATTGAAGGAGTGGTAAGGCCCTGGGGTGTTTGGGGTAGAGTGAATGAGGGGAAGGGTGGTAGGAGATGACACTGCAAGCAAAGGCTGAGGATGGGGGACAAGGCCACATGTCACCTTCTAAGGCCCTTTAAAAAAAATTGTGAGCCAGTAGGGTAGTCCCTGCGGGGTGTTGAGTAGAAGTATAATATGATCGAATTTTGAACAGGATCACTGGCTTTTGTCCAAATAAAAGACTATGGGGGAGTTGGAGTGAAAACCTAGAGAACCAGCTGATGCGTTAAGCGCGGAGCCAATTTTGCTGGGTTTGCCGATCAGGCGGTGGGCTGGTGACCACTCGGCGGGTGTTGAGTTAGAGTATAAACAGGCGCACAATGGTGCAGCCAGTGCAAAACTTCATTAAAATGACAACATTTATTTTTTAACCTTGATACTGCTGGTCCCACTCACCGATGTCGCCCAAACGGAAGTCCACTGTCAGTCTCTGGGGACTGACACCACGCTTAACGTGTTAAGAGGTTACTGAGGACGTTAGCTGAGAGGTGGTGGTGCTTGGAGCAGGCTTCTTGTGGTGGAGGTAGTGAGAAGCAACCAGGTTCTGGTGGTACTTTGACCATTAACAAGATTTGCTCACAGAGTGGAAGTGGGATGTGAGGCCTGGAGGAGTCAAAGATGACCCCAAAGTTTTTGGCTAGATAAACTGGAAGGGTGGGGTGCCATTTACTGAGTGGGGAAAAAGCGAAGGACAGCCAGCCCAATAGCCAGCAATCTTACTGCCCAGAGCCCCTGGCCCAGTAAAGCACAGGGCCTGGCTGTCAAGACTAAGTGCGGTATGTCACACCCTGGATTTGTGTGTACGTCGGTAGCTGTGAGTGTCCACGGTGTCCATGCTGGGGCATACTCACAGCCCTCGGTCTGATGTTGAAGTTCATGGTTTGTACCGCTTGGGTTTCTAAGAGTCCTGAGCTCATATGGGGCAGGAACTCTTATGGGGAAGATTCCAGATACAGATCCTTAAGTGAATCCTTTTTGATCCATGAAGTTATCAAAAGAAATCCTGCTATTCAGTGGATCCCCAAGCAGCCCCTCCAACTTGGGGAGATGTGTGGGCTGACATCTGGTGGCTACAAGAGCCAGTCATGTGTGAACCCTGGATTTCACACACTGTGTTGATGGTTCTTGCTGTGTTGCCTGGAGAAGGAACAATACTCTCACTCCACTGTTACTGTGCATGTAAATAACATGTAAAATTCAGTGCCAATAAGCAATTTAGGACAGTCATGCCTGCTTACAGTGTTCTGTAAATTGCCAAAACATCTGCAGAGTGTTTCATGAACGCATTGCTAAATTTATGACAGTTAAAGCGCAGTACTGATTTGAGGATGGTAAGTGGCGGTTCTTGTTTCTAATAAGACAGATGCTTTGGTCTTACCTTTATCTCAGTAGTGAGTTGTATGTCAGTGCTTCAAATGGTCTGCTGTATGATATAGAAGGTATTAAATCCTTTCACGGGGTGGTGGTTGATATTTTTATTAGACATTCTAGTGAAGATGTGAAGAAGGCAGTATAAATGAATCTGGAGGTGAGGAAGGACATTCAGACCGGGGAGATACATTTAGGCAGTCACTGGTGATAGATAAAATGGTGGGACCAGTGTGGACACCAGGGGAGTTAGCATAAATAGAAGAGGACCAAGTGCTGGGTACCTTGGAGCTTATAGGTCAGGGAGATGAGCAACTAGCAAAGGGGATTAGGGACAAGCGATCAAAAAGAGTTAGGAAGAAAATCAGTGGTGTCCTGGAAGCCAAGTAAAGATGATGTTTCAAGGAGGATGGAGTCAGCCACGTCCAGTGCTGTCGAAGGGTCAAGGAAGGTCAGACTGAGGGATGAGTCTTTACCAGGGTGTGGGTTATTGATGACCTCAGAGAACTGTGACCAAGGCACATGTTGTTGGTGACCTCAGAGAACTGTCTCTGTGGCACAGGTCGTTGTTGACCTCAGAGAACTGTGACCAGGGTGCATGTCGTTGGTGACTTCAGAGAATTGTGACCAAGGCAGAAGTCACTGGTGACCTGAGAGCAGTGTGACTAGAATGGTGTGTTCATGGAGAAGTTTTAGATTGATGGCTGCAAATCATTCAACTCAGCATATATAACTTGGACGTCTGTGATCTGCCATTCTTCTTCTCATCATTTAACATCATCACTGCTTTAGTATTATTGGATAAAGAAAAAATGACTTTCTAGAGTAAAGTTCAGGGCTTGTCCATTAAAACGGCTGAAATAGGAAGATGTAAATCTTCTTTTCACAAACCTCCATTGGTCTTTCCCAGTTGAGCCATGTGACTTTGGGGTCTTGCTTGTTGTCACTCCAGTTTCAGTGGGTTCATATCACGCTCCTTCAGATTTGCTAGAAAGCTGTACAGATTTGTTTAAAAACCTGCAGGTCATTTTGGCCACAATGCCATTCGTGTTTCCTTTTTCTAAAAAAGTAGATCACAGAGCGATGCAGCAAGGAACAAAGAAGGTTCTTGTCAGTAGGTCAAAGGTGTAGGGAAATACTGTAGTCCATGTATTTAGCCAAAAGCACATGTTGATGATGTACAGATTACTTCATCTAACATGGACAGGTTGAATTTCTCCCTGTAGATTGTAGAGGGAATTTTACTTGTTCTGAGAGGACAAATGAACAGATCAGGAAATCAGAGCAAAGGGAAAATGAAAGGTAGAGCGGGAAGAAAGGGAGAAGCCCCGGAGACTTAGTGTACAGGAATGCGTGGGAGCAGGTCCTACTAGGTAGTTCTGGAAGGAAGCCAGAACGCCGTTCTGAGTTTCAGTCACAGCAGGGAGCTAGGAAGGAGATGGGATTGGGAAGTGCTTCTGTGTTCCGGGGGCAAAAACACAGCAGTTACTCAGGTGAATCGGAGCTTTTCTTGGTATGAGAAATTTTCCTACAATGTGGAGAATGCTGATTGATACGTGTACAATGTCCTCAACAGTGTCCCTACTATAGATATTCCAGAGTTACCTAGAATTGTATCTGATGTAGAGGGATAATGCTGAAAGCATGATTATATTCTGGACCCAAACAGTGCTATCGTTTTGGGGTAGAAAACCTTCATATGGATACTCGATGTTGGCAGTTCGTCATTGCCATGTGTTCAGGCAGTTGAGTGAGTGGAGCTCAAGCAGAGGACTTGTTTAGGTTATTGAGGAGCCTGGTGGGGCTGTGTGCCTATGTGGGTGACCACCGCCATAGGGGAGGGGAGCCGCGGGAGGGCTCTGCTGTTTTCCTGCTGGAATCTCTGCGTGAAGAAAACATACTTGGCACAGAACACTGTGTTCTCTCCTTGACCCCAGAGTTCTTTAGTAGGCCCCGTGTACGTTCTGGTTCTGCCACTGATGGCTTCAGTGAGAACTGGAAAAGGTGAGGGTTGGAAGAGACACATTTCCAGGGAGGTCCTGCTCCTGACCCCGGCGTGGGTAGCTCTGGGTTGAGCCTGCCAGAGCATTGACTCACACACCCACATGCGGACCGGCCTTTTGCTTTCCCGTCCCAGCTGTCTTACTCTGTTGAAGTTTTAACAAATCATTTAAAGCATTTCATTTTTAACATAATGAACCATTTCCACCTGGGCCCATGCATATTTCCATTTATCTTAGTGAAAGAATTTCAAATACAGCTTCTGTGTGTTTCCCAGCGTCCACAGCAGCTGCTGCCTGCCTGCCTCTTGTTGGCTTCCTTTGGTATAATGCAGTATTCAGGGAACACCCTGAGTTATTGCCAGACCACCAAGAATTGCCTACGACTTGCCTCTGGCTGTGGTGGGGCTGGTGCAGGAATGACAGAATATGTGGACTCATATTAAAACAACTTATTAAAAAGCTAGCACTTACCAATTTTAATCGACTTTAAAGAATGCTTATGATCACTAATACTTACATTTGAACAGGAATGCATTTTAATTTTGAAACTTTAAAATATGAGTTTTTAAATTTAATCTTTGTTATATTTTTTCCATTACCATTTAGTTCCCTTATATCGTCCTCCCCCAGCAATCACCACACCGTTGTCCACGTCCACGAGTCCTTTTTCCTTTCTGCTTAAACCATCCTCCCCCTCACTCCCCCCCACCTCGCCCCAGTAGCTGTCTCATCTGCTTTCCATCTATGAGTCTGTCCCCATTTTGCTTGTTATTTCAGTCTGTTCATTAAATTCCACATATGAGTGAAATCACATGGTATTTGCCTTTCTAGGACTGGCTTATTTCACCGGGTTAATTATTTATTGACTTACAAGTAACAAGGATGGAATGGTGGGCTTTTTCAGAATGGGGTAGAGGTTGAAACACCCATTTTTAATTTTTATTTTTAGTTATTTAAAAAAATTTTTTTATTGTTCAGTTACAGTTGTCCCCCCCCCCATTACTCTCCCCTGCCCTGTCCGCCGCCTCCCACCTTGTCCTTGCCCATGGGTCCTTTATACGGGAGGAGCACCCATTTTTAACTCATTGGTCTGATCTTTATTGATGGGAAGGGCCATTTTAGAAAAGTGGATCTCATTCCTCATTGTCATTTGAGTTTGGAGAAAAAAAAATCCCTGGCCCCACCCCAGACCAATTAAATCCCATGTCTGGGTGGGGAAATGCTCAAGTTCTCAGGGGACTTAGGGGCAGCCAGAACTGCTGTTCAAGGCCGTCCCAAGCTCCGGCCATCAGAACGCAGAATCGAACCGCAACTGGTACAAAGCATTGATGGCACCTCCAACGTGATCCTTTGTCTTCCAGAGTTCTGCTAGAGCTGCATTCATAGATACACGGGGGAAAAGTATAACAGCTTTACACGTACAGTGGGTAACAGTAATAATTGGATTTTATTTTGGGGGTTGGTTTGGGTAGTATCTGGACTAAGTTTGTCCCTCTTCTACCTTGAAAAAGACTTACAAGCAACATAAGGTTGTAAGGAGAGTTTAATATAGTTGATAAAACAAACTCATAAATACTTCAGGGCACATATTAAAATTCAGACTATTTGTGCATTCATTGTGTCATTGAGACTCTACCTGCAAAACCTCACCAGAGAGTTTTTATCACAGTGTCTGCACAGTTCAACTTGGTCAGCTGGAGCTGCTGGAGATGAGTCTGTTATCTTGGTTTTCTCACCTAGCTCAGAGTTACCCTACAAGAGAGCAGGAGAACTTAAAAAAAGGAAAAGAAAAAGTGGTTCCAGAGAGTAATCTCTCAGAATCCCTGCTGCTTCATAGATTCCTAGGGGTAATTAAACTATTCTGTGCTGACTCCGAACTGGCATTGCAGACACAGGACCGGCGCTGGGTCACAGAGGTGCGCGTTCGGGAGCAGCGGAGGGGTCTGAGGGCTGTTTGTCCCCTTAGCAAGTGCCCTCCGGCTGCTGTGCTTTGTATTCCATCTCGCTTCCCGAGCTTTCCTATGGTTGCCCCCAGTTTTTCCTTTTAATTTGTGGCTTCTAATCTGCTATGGACCTGGAAACCAACTCATAATTAGTTAGATCTGGGGTCAGTTAGGAATAAATAGGCTGTCAGTAAACCTTAAAGACCTTTTTAAGAATAAAGCCGATTAATTGCAGTGAATAGACAACTTTTTTTGTTTGTTTACTTCTGGTTCTAGAAAGGTGACCTTGATGGGCAGTTTCCACATTGGGGGTGAGGACTACTATGTGCGGGGGAAAAAAGCAATGAAGCAGAGCCGTAAAGTGCAAACTATTCTGGAATTTGGAGTTTTCATATATTATACACCCATTTACCTCTAATCGGATTCCCACATGCCAGCATGTGGTGTCGCTGAGGAGACACACACACACACACACACACACACACACGAAGAGCTGCAGTGAGCCATGGGGGCAGGGGCAGGCGAGTGAACCTGAAGATTCATCTAATGCCTTTTATGTGGTAGGCAGTGTATACCTAGTATTACATGCCTAATAAACTAGTATATACCAGTGTTACGTGTCTGATAAATGCTTCAATAATGTGCTCCAAAATAATCACTTCAGATATAAAACTATTAGCAATTCTTGGGCACGATGGAGCCAGCTAAAGGCAAAAGTTTGCCCTATATATAACTTCACAATACCAATATTTTGTGTTTTACATGATTTAATGCTCTGGACCTTTCTAATAGTGCTATGATGAGATTTCATTATATTGATTAATTCTGGAAACAACCTGGGAGGTAGGTATTAGCACCATCCCCATGTTACAGATGAGGAAACTGAAGCAAAGAGAACTGAAGCGACTCTCCCAGAGTCTCTCAGTTGTTAATGGTCCGAGTCGGGATTCGAACTGAACTTGGGCCGTCTGACTCCTGAGCCCTTTTGCTCTCAGGAGCCGTGCTCTGTTGCCTTGAGAAAGGCTGGAAGACGTTATATTTACCAGGAACTCAGTCCTGAGTTTTTATTACAAATGGCAATGTACTAAACCGTTCCATGAGTACAATTTTCTTCTTTGAATTATTTGCCTGGGGAAAAAATTCCATAAACAGAATCTTAGATGTTATGAGTCAAATTCTAACTACCTAAAATCTGTGTGTTGAAGTCTTCAGCCCCGTCCCTCAGAATGCGACCTATTTGGCAATAGCTGTTGCTGATGTCATTAGGTACTGAAGTAAGGAACCTTGATCTGGTATGACTGGCATCCTTATAAAAAGGGACATTTGGCCACAGGTGCGCATGGGGAGAACCCACGTGACAATTGGAGGGGTGCTGCCGCAGGGCCGAGACTTAACAGAAGCTACGAGACCAGCCTGGAACAGACCCTTCCTTCCCCAGTTCCTTTGGCAGGAGCACAGCCCTGCTGGCACCTTGGCCTAAGACTTCTAGTTTCCAGAACTTTGAGATAATTTCTGTTGTTTAAGCCGCTACTTTGTGGTGTTTTATTACATCAGCCATAGGGAACTAATACAGATTCCTGGAAAAAAATTCTCTTACGTCAAAGAGTAATCCTAAACTCACTGCTGTTCAGGATTTCTTAGAAACTCGGTTGAGGAACTATAGCATGGATGCCTAGCATTTTCTCCTGGCCCACACCCTTCCCCAGATAACTATCCCTTCCCACAGTCTGACAGGGGTAGCCTTCTTTACCACGTGATCTGGCCCTACAGCTCAAGGGACCAGGCAGGGCATGTGGCCCCAGGAAGAGCGATCAGATTGGCTCTGCAGATGTTCTGGAACTGGGATGTGGAGAGTTGTCAGGGAGCTGAGAGGAACCGTCATGAGAATATGAGATTGAGGCAGGAGCCTTGAAAGGGTTACTTGTAGCAGGTCAGTGAATAGAGAAGCTACGATTTCAGCAGCAGAGGAGAGTGGAGCAGAAATGGAACATTTCTAGAGACCAATGACTCTGGGGTGTGCCCAAGAATTTTAGAGCTGATGTCTTTGATTCCTGATGGCATACAGTTTGGGGGTTGAACTTTCCTTATTGCGTTTGGACTTGGGGAGATACCTCTGTTGGCTTTGACCACATTCACTGTGAGTTTCAGTTCTCGTAGCCAGACGAGCTCTGACGGAAACAGGAACACGGCGTGGGGAAGGCTGCCTGAAGGGCAGGCAGTGCGTGGCCTCGAGTAATCTCCGACGCCTGTCCCCGGTCGCTGTCCTCGAGTAATCTCCGACACCTGTCCCCGGTCGCTGTCCTCGAGTAATCTCCGACGCCTGTCCCCGGTCGCTGTCCTCGAGTAATCTCCGACGCCTGTCCCCGGTCGCTGTCCTCGAGTAATCTCCGACGCCTGTCCCTGGTCGCGCCCGAAGAGCCGCGCGTCTGCTGCACTGCAGTGGCCCTTCTAGGATCGCGCTGACAGACTTGTCCTTGGTTGTCACGAACGCCCTCAGCAGTCTATGACTCTGATCGGTATTGTCAAACCGATTTTCTAAAAGGGATGTATCAACCCATCTTCCAGGGTTTGGGCGTAACTATTTTATGGCAGTTTCCTATCAGTGAGTAACGTAATGTTTTAAAATTGTTGGTAATTTTAAGTGTAAAGCCAAGTGTATTTTTTCAGTATGTATTTTTTTGTACAAAAAAAATTTTTTTCTATTTGCTAACCAATAATTTATATTCCTTTTCTTTGTAGCCTAGTAACCATTTATCTTTTTTTTTAATATCTTTTTTTTTCAATTTATTTATTTTTTAGAGAGAGGGGAAGGGAGGGAGAAAGAGAGGGAGAGAAACAGCAATGTATGGTTGCCTCTCACATGGCCCTCACTGGGGACCTGGCCTGCAACCCAGGCATGTGCCCTGACTGGGAATCGAACCGGGATCCTTTGGTTCCCAGCCCGCGCTCAGTCCACTGAGCTATACCAGCCAGGGCGCCATTTATCTTTTAACAGCTTGGTGTGTATCTTGGAAATTTGTGTATTTGACTTAGAAGATTCATAGAATCCCATCTCCAAAGGCAGTTATTAGCATATCTACCCAGAGGGTACACATAAACTTTTGGTTGTTTTATATGAAGAACTGTATTTTTGGCAGTGGCACGCCACAGGTCAGGAAGGAGAGGTAGGAAGGAGTTTACACCTGCCTTGAGACTGTCCCTCAAAGCCTGGCCTTGGGAGTGACATGGTGGCTTTGGGTCTCTGGGGGACGAACCCCTTTGAGTAAGGGGTGGTAAGGGGTGCACAACTGGAGAGCACCTTCAGAATAAGTACCCCCACAACTCTGCTCCTTATTCTGAGTCTTTAGAATCAGACTTTGCGGGTGGATGTGATTTCAAAGGAACAACTATATTCCTTTTAGCAAGGTGTTCATGCTCTATCTCATCGCATATGCGTCTTATAGTTCAATTTTTAATTTTTTGTCCTACATTTCTCACACACAGTCCAATAGAGAGAGTCAAAAATGACAGTGACCCACTGACTCTCTCCACCCTGGGGAGATTTATTGCTCTGTTTTCTCCCGAAGAGTTCTGTTATTTTACTGTAGGAGGTGTGTGACCGTTGCCTTATTTTTAACTTGTAAGCCTGGCTTTCTGAGGCCTAGGTTGAGGAGCAGGAAGGTGTGAGGCACAGCCATGCGGCTATCGATACGGTTCTACTGTCAATTGCTTTCTGAAGAAAGCTGTTGCAAGAGAGGCAGAATCATTTCCATTTATTATTCTTTAAAGTACATCTCCTGGGGTGTTAGAGATTTGGGGAGAATTTTTAAAATACCAATCTTAATGATGCCATGGATATTATCTGTACAAATGATGGTGCTTTTGTTGGGAGACACCATTGTGGCTGAGCAGGGACTTTGGTGCAAGTCAACTTAGACAGACATCCCCAACTGTGACATGAGGATGGACGGGGTGCCTGCCTCACATGGAGTTTGATTAGCAGGTGGATGTATTAGCTGCTTTATAATCCCCCTGCGTGTGGCCAGTGTGTGTCTGACACCCCTGTGCGTGTGTGCACCACCCGTAATCTCTCTTCCGAACAGTGTGTCCAGGCATTGTGGTTTGTTAAAAAGTTCTGTCGCTTATCTTGAAGTGGCGTGTGTGTGTGTGTGTGTGTGTGTGTGAGAGAGAGAGAGAGAGAGACAGAGAGAGAGAGAGAGAAATGGCTGAGCTAGGTATGTGGTATTTCTCAATATAAAATATTTTCCACGCTAAAAATTATTCTGGTCTTGAGATATAGAAGAGTTTCTTATATAACTTAGATGTTGTTGGTAAGTGTAACATGAAGTTTTTGTATATATATTTTTGTACAAATACATATCTTTTAGTATAAATGAGTTTGGAATTTTCTTTCTATTTATTAACTAATGATTTATATTAATTTTCTTTGAGGTCTCTAGATATCCTGAATTAGTGGTGATGAATACTAATTCCTGGGGGTTTGGCAACATACCTCAAAGCAGCAGAATTTTCTTTGAAGTCTTCTAATTTACTTTAAGAACCACATACATTTTTCATTCTATCATATATATAACATGCAGGGTCCAGAGCAGTGACGCCTGCTTGAGTGTGGTTGGTAGGGTGTTAATATGGGTGTAGTCATTTATAGTTTTAATTTGAACATTTCACCTGGAGTGTCGTATGATGTGCTTTCTGTTACAGAGTTACATGTTTATGATTTTGTAATAAAAGATTTTGTAATTAAAAAGGGGCGTTGTTTGCATGGGACCCTTATACATGTTAATTTAAAAAAGTGACTACTTACCACTCAAAAAGGAATGTTTTAATCTAATGTTCCTTGTCCCTTCTGTGGCTTACGTAAACACATTACCTATTGTGTACCCTTTGGGGTACAGGTTCATCGGTTTGCAAAGCCTGATTCTGGGACCTTGGTTGCCCATTTGCCCAAGTTATAAGTGCCTGCACACTACCACCCCCAGCTTGGGTGAAACTTAAGACATTTAGACTTGACCTTGAGGGCAACTGAAGTGTCCATTTTCCATCAGGTACTTTATAGGGAGTGCAGCCAGGCATTCATAGCCATTCAATTACCTAATGCTAGATTGGGAGCATAATAGTTATGGAGAATTGCCTGAAGAATATGCAGTCAATCCAATTTTTTATCTAAAAATATTTTACTATCACCATATCTTATTTGCACATCATTTGATTTTATTTATTTTATGTCCAATTACATATTGGTCGCAGATGTTTCTAGAGGTTCCACTGGCATCCTATTAGATTCTGATGCTGAGAATGTTAGAATTTTATTTATTTTAGACAGAGGAGGCAGGGAGAGGGAAACATCAATGTGTGGTTGCCTCTCCTGCACCCCCTGCTGAGGACCTGGCCCACAACCCAGGCATGTGCCCTGACTGAGAATAGACCAGTGACCTTTAGGTTCACAGGCCTGCACTCAATCCACTGAGCTATACCAGCCAGGGCCGAATGTTAGAATTTTAGTAATTAAAAACTTGAATATAGTTTCATAGAATTCAAGTACTTTCCTGAAGTGTTTATCAGAGACTCGGTTGTTTTTTTCCTGCAACCTAGGTGCCTGCCTTTGTGTTTTTAATCTATGCACAGCATCTGATTTCTTAAATATTCGAAAACTTTGTTGCTAGATCAGTTCAGCTCCCAGGTGGCTGAGTTCCTGAAAACCTAGCTTTATACCCTTGACACCTGCTCTTAGCCAGAAAGTCAAGAAGCGATTTTAGACCCTTGAAACTAGTTCTTCTGCGTGGTGCTTGCTTGGAGGCACACCCCTGAGGAAAATCCCTTGAAACCTTTATTTACTGTGAGGATCGTGTTACACAGCTGCCTCTTTATGAAGACACAGGGGAGAAATTTCTCCCAGAGACTTGTGCTGCTGTCGAGTAACCAGTCTTTTTGTTCTTAGGAATATTGTATTTCATGCAGTTGATCCTGTTTCTTCTGCGTGCTGCCTGTACGCATAATAAAAAGCCTCATTTGCGGCCTGCCTATCTATAGAGCGCAGAACCTTACATCATATGGAAGCTTGAATCGTGTGCTTTTGATTTTGACTTTTAAAAAACGTAGACTCAATTTTAGCCTCATCTTTTTAAAATCTAAAAAAAAAAAGTCCCATCTCCCCCTTAACTTTATCTTTTTTCTTAGAGAAATGCACAAATTTTGTGAACTGGCTTTAAGTGCTTTTGGGGACACAACCAGGGGAAAAGTAATTGTCAGAGGCTTATGGAAACACATTGCCTGTAGTCTCCTGAGAAATGGTCAGCAGAGCCTGGTGGAAGTTGCTGGCCGCCAGGTTGCAGCCACCTCGCCCCTCGGGTGACTGCACTGGGCCCGGGCCCAAGGGATGATCTAAATGATGCAAACAGGCTCTGCCCAGTTACCAGTCACCCAGCCCTGCCCCCTCTTCTGAAACCCAGCTGAGCCCCTCTGCTTCCCTGCCCTAGGAGAGCCCTCTTCAGTGCTCACTGCTCCAGGACCCTGCCGGTCCTGCCCCAGCAGTGCCTCCTCAAGGTCGTTTCAGAAGTGCTGCAGCTCCGTGTTGGCCCCCAGATACAAGCCCTGTCATCTGAGTGTTCACATTGAAAAGCGGAGGGTCTAGGCTCACAAGTGAGGGAGGTATACAGCGTTTCGTTTTTGTACATCAGGTACATCAGTCCATGTGGGCTAGGTTACACCGCAGGTACAAATGCCACCGCATTTTCCTGGCTTAAAACGGCATCATGCTTCCTGTCCATTGCATGTCCACAGGGGCGTCATAGTCCCTTGGGGACCCAGACTCCCTGAGTGGCCTCTGTATTTACCTTGCTGGTAGTGGTGCCAGAGGGAAAGAACTCTGGGGGTTTCCATCAGCAGTTACATGTGCTGGCTTGGAAATGACATTTGTCACTTCTGCTCACAACTTGGCTAGAACTTGTTACGTGCTCTGCAACCAGGAAGTGCAGTGCTGTTATGTGCCTGGAAAAGGCAAGAAGTAGAAATGTATGGTCACATTGATAACTGTCACGCTAAAGACCAGGCTTGGAAATTAGCATGATGGTTAGTTGCTTATACCCTTCTCCCTAGCTTTGTTTGCCCCAAAATCAGTTTTCCAGGGTATGTGAACATCAGCAAAACAATAAATGAAAAGTCTGGGGTAGAAATTAGTACATGGATGGAAACTGGAACCAGGTGTACAACTCTTGCAAAACGCGTACCAAAACAAACTGTATATTTGTTAAAGATGTGCATCAAATTGGAAGTCAAACTTTTTAGCAGCCCATGTGGAAGGGGAACTTGTGAGAAGGAAACTTGGTTCATAAGAAAATGCAGATTCCGTAACCTTGTTTTCTTTCACCCAGTGTTTGTTGGGTATCTGGTGGCCAGGACATCAAGATCATAGTTACTAATAGTGCCTCGGGTGTAGCTTTTCTATGTCACATATTTAGGATGGACATACAGTCAGGATATATACCAAGGAGAAGGGCATACCACCTCACTTGGAGATGAGCCAAAGCGATATCTAGAGCAAGTGCCAAGACTGACCTTAGAAATCATCTTGCTTAAGAGGATGCTTAGTTTTCATCTTATTCTATGACCCAGAACATTTGAAACATGGAAATTGCATTTTTAAAATGTAAATACTTTTTTATTATAAAAGTAACCTGTTATTTTTATTAAAAATATTAGAAAATTAAACTATAAAAATAAGTTACTTGTATGCAACCTAGAGGTGACACAGTTGTATAAATATTGGTTGCCTTCTAGGTATTACATACATATACATGCTTTAAAAAAAAACAAGATGTAGCTCATAAAATGCTCATAAAATACATGCCAATTAATAATCTAGTTTTTCCACTTAATGCATCACATCATAAAAACTAGACTTTCGTTTAACGTGATTTTACATTGTACCATGATTTCACTCATTTCCTTTAGGGTGTATGGAGAGAGTTATAAAACAATACTAAACGTGACAAGAAGTCAGTCTCCTTTGCGTTGTTACCGTGTGCGGTCAGTTCTGCACAAGTCAGGGATAGACTTGTTCCCCCAGCCGGAGTGGATGGATCTCTTCCACCTCTGACCCCTTCGTTACAATCATCAGCAGTAGGCACACTCGCAAAACTTCACATGCATAAAATAAAATGCAAGGGTTACAAAGGAAACCAACTGTTGATATATAATTATCAAGATATTAACAGTGTATAATGTAGGAAAAAAATTTTTTTTAAGATTTTATTTATTTTCAGAGAGAGGGGAAGGGAGGGAGAAAGAGAGGGAGAGAAACAGCAATGTATGGTTGCCTCTCACATGGCCCTCACTGGGGACCTGGCCTGCAACCCAGGCATGTGCCCTGATGGGGAATCGAACCTGCACCCTTTGATTCCCAGCCTGCGCTCAGTCCACTGAGCTACACCAGCCAGGGCAGAAAATTTGTTTATTACGTCATCGACAAGATCTAGCAGTGGATTTAATCATTGTAATTTCAGAGTAGTTATGAAGATAAACAAAATTGTAAGCTATCTAAATTACAATGAGATGTGAAAACACGGAGGTTTCTTCTATTGGTTACAAAATCACAGGTATTGTAACTACTACTGTGGTTTGTTGCCCACCTTCCTAATGAGTAGAAATGCTCAATTTAAGACTGGTTTTGAATTACATTGTTCTGTCTCTTACAACAGCTAGTGTTTTTCTTCTGAGAGTTTAGGCTGGACATGGCCTTTAGCGTGCCTTGAAGTATCATGTGTTGTGATTTCTGCGCTGTTATTGCTCATGGAGCTGGAAAACTGGGCGGAAGCGTCACCGTCTCCTTAATCTAAGATGGAACCCATAGCTTCTGCACATGTGCCAGCAGGTAAATGTGGCTTTCTGAACATGTGACATTTAATTTCTCTTTCAATGGAATGAAAGAGTGTTTAAAAATATATATGAGGCTGGCAAAGCCTTATTCTATGATAGAAATAGCTTCTGATTGGGTCCGTTATCTGACATACTAGAATTACATATGAAAAGCACTTGTAAGATGACTTAGAAAAAAATACACTTGATATGATTTTGTTTGCTTCCCATAAAATGTCAGGGGAAGAATATTTTCTCAGAAGAAGGTACTATTTGGCCTTTCAGGAGTGCTGACTTCAGAGAGTCTGTGTGCAACTTCCCTTATCAGTAAGGTATTATCTGTCGAAGTTATTGATGTGTCCCTGTGTATGTAAGAAGTATATTATATTATGATACATATGCTATTCTAAAAATTATTTTTCAACATCAGTCATATGTAAAGTTCAAGGTAGCAAAAGGAATTACAAGGAGAGAAAAATCTAAAACTGAAACTAAACAAAATGGATATTTGAAGGGTTTTAGAGAGAGGTCTTCATCTTTAATTTATTGGTATTTGGAGGATGGGCACTCTGTATTCCTTCATGATCAGGGCATCAGGCTGTATTTTTAAATTTCTCTTTGGCTTCAGCTGCTTTTTTATACCAGGTTTTCCCTTTTGACATTCTTTTTTGTTCTACTAGTCAAAATGAGTTTTTCCTTATAAAAGAACATATTCCTTTGGGTTCACTCTGTCTTCAAAAAATTAAACTGTTTCCCTTCTGTTTAAGTCATCATTAAGTATATATGCAAATGGAAAATCCATTTACATTCCTAAATTGTTGCCGATGTTACTAAGGGATTTATTGGGAAGGAAAGAAGAGCATAGCTTGATTTTTTATCATAGTCAAGTGACCTAAATAGTTTTCAGAAGTAGAAAATGAATCCTGACCAAGAGTTGTAATGTTCATTATAGTCACGCCTCTCGAAACAGCAGGGATGCATTCCGAGAAACGCCGCATTGGGCGATTTTGCCTTCGTGCGAGCATCATACGGGGCACTTACGCAAACCTAGATGGTTCTGGCCGCTCCGTGCCTAGGCTATACAGTGCGGCCTATTGCTCCTCAGCTGTAAGCCTGTGCATACAGCATGTTACTGCTGTATACTGTAGGAAATGACATGATGGTGAGTATTGGTGTATCTACAAATAGAAAAGGTACATTAAAAATATGGCATAAAAGATTAAAGACGGTGCATCTGTATAGGGCAGTCACTGTGAATGGAGCTTTTAGGACTGGAAGTGGTTCTGGGTGAGTGAGTGGCGAGTGATGTGAAGGCTTAGGACAATACTCTACGTGACGACTTTATAAACACTGTGCTAAGGCTACAGTAAATGTATAAAAAAAAAGCATTCTTTTAGTCCCGAGTAGTGTGGCTCAGTGGGCTGGGCGTCGCCCAGCAAAGCAAAATGTCAACAGTTCTATTCCTGGTCAGGGCACATGCCTGGGTTGTGGGTCGGGCCCCTGGTTGGGGGTGTGCAAGAGGCAACCTATCGACGTTTCTCTCCTTCTTTCTCCCTCCCTTTCCCTCTCCCTAAAGATAAATAAATAAAATCTTAAAAAAAAAGTATTCTTTGATAATAAATTAATGTTCACTTACTGTAACTTTTTTACTTTGTAAACTTAAAATAAAAAAAAAAAACCTTTTTGACTCTTTTGCAACAATACTTTTTTAAAAACACAAACACATTGTATAGAGGTACAAAAATGTTTTCTATATCCTATTCTATAAGCTTTTTTCTATTTAATGTTTTTACTTTTAAACCATTACTTGTTAAAAATCAAGACACCTACACACACATTAGCCTAGGTTAGGATCATCAGTATCACTCTTTCGTTTCTACAGCTTCTCCCACTGGAAGGTCTGTAGGGACAAGGAGCTGTCCTCTCCTGTGACAACAGTGCCTTCGTCTGGAATACTTCCTGAGCGCGCTCTTAGCATGGCTGTTATCAAAAAGACAAGAAATAACAAGTGTTGGAGGGGATGTGGAGAAAAGGGAACCCTCAGACACTGTTGGTGGGAATGTAAACTGGTGCACACACCATGGAAAATAGTATGGAGGTTCCCCCTGAATTAAGAAGACTCTATCAAGTGACCCAGCAGTTTCTCTGTTGCTTTAATAGGATAAAACTGAGCTGCGGCTTCACGGAGGTGGTTGTGGTGTTTGGCAGTCTAGAGTTATGAAATATTTATTTCAGTTTTATTCTTTTCAACTACATATGTTCACCATTCCCAACTAGTAGAACATGGTTAGAGAAGCTGTTTTTATGGTTTAACTAATTTAGCGAATGTCTACATGTAAAGAGAGACTTTATTTAACAGTTTTTTTCTTCCAACTAGTTAAATGTCTTGAAAGCACTATTATAGTATTTGCTTAGCTGTCTATTTTTGAAAGAAGTAAAGGCAAATTAAGTCTAAAGTTGAACGCTTTTATAATAGTAAGCCACTTTGAACTGCTTGGAATTCTCTGGCAGAGTTTGTAATTTTACTTTGAATTTTGACTTTTCAAATGTTGAAAACTGATTCTGTCCTTCAAATTTTAGTTCATTTCACATTTCTTCCTCTTTCTTCTTCCTTTGGTAGGATATTCTCCCCAGATTTGAAGTTTTTTTTCCATCTATGGTTTTAAAACATTTTACAGAGAAATAGTTCCTTTATTCATGTAAGACTTAAAATAGTTGTACCTTTTGTTCCACGTTGCTCATACTCTGATTTTACTATGACTGGTAAAAGGGATCTGGAATTGAGATTGATAGCACTGGAAATTACAAGGCGTTTTCTAACCATGGAAACAATGTCATCTTTTTGTGTGTCTCCACCCCTGACTGGTTCATGTCATTCCCTCCACAACATGGGCGGGTAAATGTCATCAACCCTTCTTTTTGTCATTCAGTCAGATGACTGGATGAGGACATTTTTTGGTCATTAACTATTGATAAAGGATATACTTTGAAAATATTTTGAGATAAACCATTTCGATTGTTTTTAGAGCTCTACTTTTATGAGGGATGCCATTGGTTATAGCAGACATCAGAAATTGAATTGTGACAGCAACATATATTGTAGATCTCAATTATAGACTCTGGTTTTAATTCTTTAATTCTTGCTGAGCCTTGAGCTTCTCTAAGTGATAAAATTCTCTCCAATTGCTGGCTTTTAAAAAGCGACATTCTATTGCTATGTAACTTGTCATTTTTGCTAATGTCAGAATATCAAAAACATGGTGTTAATATATACATCATATATAATTATTCCAGAAAGCTAGTATTATTATTTTAGGGAAGAATACAACATTCATTTTCTATATTCATAGAGATACTATTAATTTTTTTATTAATCTGTTTTAACACCAAGTATTAGAAAATCATTGTACTCTTTATTTTCCATTTATCTCTAATTCATGTTTCACTTATCCCCCAGCTCCAGTGGTGGGTGATGTCAGAGGTGCCACGAGTGCTTTATGAAACCATTTATCATGACTGTAGAACAGCCCAATAATTCGAAAATGCTATAGCCCAGAGCGGCCACCTTAGCTGACAGAAAAGTAAGACTGGGATTGACGTCATGGTACTTTGTACTGCTTAGACTTCCAGCCTATCACTTTTTAAAGGCTTATTGTTATCAACGTGGTCAAAAATGTAAATGATTTAAAGTAACCTTTAAATAAAGTGTCCAACTTAGCTGTTTGTCTAAGTCACTCCTGTTGACTTCAAAAAGGAGTTTTGCCCTATGCCTCCAAACATCATAGAACACTGATTGGTTTTTCCAGGATGCCTAACTGTGGTTGCAGGACTAAGATTTGGGAATATGAATGTCTGTGCTTCGTAAACGAATTTCCAAATGACTTTCTCATACTGTATCCCTGGCCAAATAAGCTGCCTGTTTGTAACATGTGTCCTTCTTCTCTTCTGAGAAAACGTGGATGTTTTTCACATGTTTGGCTCTGGGATCACTGATTGAGACATCATTGAAATATTTTGTACTCCCATAACAAATTATAAAATCTTCACAGAAATGGTGATTTAAAACTGCTTATTCAGACCTCTGATTCACCCTCCCCTCCCGCTCCCGAGTGGCTGTCCTGTGTCCTTGACTTTCCAACATCTAAAGAATTGATTTCAAAATATCTGGTAAGATGCTTTTACCAAATGACTTAGGTATTGACTAAAAAAATCAATAGGAACAAAAGCTAAGTGTTTATACTGAAGGTTGAAAGTTATCATCCAATGTTTATATAGATTACTAATTCTTAAAAGAAAAATTACCTAGTATATTTGCATTGTTTCAAATAGGGAAACAAATGGGAAATTGAAATGCTCTAACTAACCCAGTGTAACTGGCCCGAGCCATTTGTGTATAACACACAGAAGTCCTGGGGCCCGGCGATGGGTTTCAGGCTGCCGGAACGAAGTGCAGGAAGTGAAGGCCCATTATGTCCTCACGCATGGCTCACTACCGCGTCTCTCACCACAGGGAAGCCATCATTGCTGCTTGAGAATTTACTGGACCATTCAGAAAATTTACTGGACCATTCAGTTTTCATGCCTCTACCTTTGCTGTCTTAAATATAAGGGAAAAGTCCGAGGTCTTGAGCTGAATTTTAGAACCATAGGAATCAAGCTAGACATTAGACCTAACTCTAATAAGCTGCAGTTTAATGCACCTCTGATAAGTCATTTACATATCGACGTGCTACAATTTGAGAGAAATTCCTAACTTTGAGTGGTTAATGTAGGCCGCGTGTGTGTGTATGGAATTGCACTCAGTGCTTACATGCTATTTTAGGGTTTGTGGCAATGTGGTGACTTTGGTCATAATGTTTTTAAAACTCTGAATTCAGGGGCTGCTTTTACAGGTTCTAGTTGTTTTAAGGATGCCTTAGTCAGTACTTATTTATTTATTTATTTTTTACTGAAGTTCACTGAGCTATGATTAGAACAATATTTGGGAAAGTTTAACGAGGCATGGCAGAGATTCTGCGGCAGAAAAAAAATATTTGGTGGAAAAAAAAATCAAATGCACAGGATGCTGAAGAGTGAAGTTGAGCTGACGCAGGAAAATAAGACAGAGTGCCCATTTTATGTCTCCCCCACAGTTTATATATTGGTTTTTATACCGGAAATGCCTTAGGTGTATATTTTAGCAGCAGAGACAGTAATGGCTTGGTGATTTAACTTACTTTTTTTTTTTTTAATTAAATGATTCTATCCTGTCTGTGGCATTCTTACTGAGTTTGTTTGTTTGTTTTATCCCAGTCTCTGAAGAAAACGGTCCTATTAATTTTAATATTTCATTGAGGCTAACAATCCCAGAATTGTGCTTGATTGAACTGTATCCTGAGATATTTCTAAATGAAAACCTTGTTAAATATTGTATTTTCCTTCTGGGTTTCAGTGTAAATTGTCATCTAGTGGAATGCCTGTAGTAGGCTGGATATACCAGTGTGGCTAAAATGAAGTTGGTTTTTACATTATTTGCAGGGTAGTCATACTTGCAAAAGTAATTCTTGAAGCAAAAACCCTAGAGTGAGACTTGCTGTTTGTGGTGGTGACCACCCAGTGTGAATCTGGATTTTAAGTTACAAGAGCCAGTTTTAGAATAGATTGACATTTCATTTTTCTATTTGAAATTGCTTGTTTTAGCTGGGTAGTTCTGGACATACCTTTGGAAGAGTAAGTAATAGGTTTCTGCTTTGGATTTTTTAAAAGCCAATAAAGAATGCGGTGTTCTCCAAAACTGTGTTTCCTCTCTCTTGGTTGGGAGCACAGGGTATTCCTGCTTTTATGATGCAGTGTTTCCTGGAAGCTGTTGAGTTCTGTTTCTGGGAGACCGTCAGGGTTGTCTGGCAGGTGCATGGATAAAGCAGCCAATGAGAGGTGAGAACAATGGCTATAATCAGTGTCTGAGCCCAGAGGTGGGGCCAGGCCCTGTGCTTTCCGTCTGGGGCTGCAGAGATGAGCAGGGCCTTCCTCTGAGCAGCCCCCGCATGACGTAGAGGAAGCAGTAACGATTGGTCTGTATTCTCACCGATTGGTATTCCAAGGACAGCTATGCTGGATTTTGATCTAATCACCTGTCAAAGTCTGCTCATTGTTCCGGAAGAATACACACACACACATAAATATATATACATTTATTTATATATTTAATTTTATCAACCTTCTTTATTACTTAGACTTTAAGTCATCTCTAATTGAACTTTGGGGAATAGTCTTCGCTCAGAGGCACCTCCACTGGGAAGCCTTCCTGGATCCCATGAAGTGACCCAGGAGGCTTTCCTCTGTGCTTCCATAACACCCTGCCATTGGTCTTCGACTAGCCCCTCAGCAACCTGGCCTGTACAGTGGCCTCTGTACTTTGTGTTTCTCCTGGTTTGTAAGCTCGTTGATTGCATCTTGCACTTTCACTGTGGGATCCGTGGTGCCTACTGCTGTGCCTGCTGCATGGTAGGCTAAATAAGTTCTTGCTGACTTCCCTGCTCGGGGAATTCTTTAGCATCCCAATTTGTCCTTTGTACTGCTGTTTCACTATGTTTTTTTTTTAAATTAAATTTATTGGGGTGACATTGGTTAATAAATGTCAAGTGTACAGTTTTATAATATGTCATTTGAGTACTGCATTGTGAGCATACCACCCAAATTTTAGTTTACTATGCTCTTTGAGCATGGCTTTTCTTTTCTTTCTTTCTTTCTTTCTTTTTTTTTTTACTTTTTGAGAGCAACATCGATTGGTTGCCTCCCACAGGTGCCCCAACTACGGACTGAACCCACATCCTAGGCATGCATCCTGGCTGGGAATTGAATCTACAACCTTTCAGTTTATGGGTTGATGCTCCAACCAACTGAGCCACACAGGCCAGGGTTGAGCATAGCATTTTTTTTTATATTACTTTATTGTTGTTCAATTACAGTTGTTGCCCCTCCCCTCCCCCACCTCCTCCAAATCCACCTCCCTCCCCTGCCTCCATTGTCCCCCTTGGTTCTGTCCATGTGCCCTCTATAGTAGTTCCTGAAAACCCTTCTCCCCATAATCCCCTCCCCACTCCCCTCTGGCTATTGTTAGATTGTTCTTAATTTCAATGTCTCTGGTTATGTTTATCTTGCTTTTTTCTTTTGTTGATTATATTCCAGTTAAAGATGAGATCATATGGTATTTGTCCCTCACCGCCTGGCTTATTTCGCTTAGCATAATTCTCTCCAGTTCCATCCATGCTGTTGCAAAGGGTATAAGCTCCTTCTTTCTCTCTGCTGCATAGAATTCCATTGTGTAAATGTACCATAGTTTCTTGATCCATCAGAGAGATGCAAATTAAAACCACAATGAGATACCACCTCACACCAGTCAGGATGGCCATCATAAACAAAGCAACAGATAACTGTTGGAGGGGATGTGGAGAAAAGGGAACCGTACTGCATTGTTGGTGGGAATGCAGACTGGTGAAGCCACTGTGGAAAACAGTATGGAATTTCCTCAGAAAACTAAAAATGGAACTGCCTTTTGACCCAGCAATTCCACTACTGGGATTATACCCTAAGAGCTCTGAAACACCAGTTCAAAAGAACCTATGCACCCCAATGTTCATAGCAGTACAATTTACAATAGCCAAGTGCTAGAAACAACCTAAGTGCCCATCGACAAATGAGGGTAGCATTTTTATCACTCTCTCAGTGGTTGCCCATCAGCTTTTCACTTCCAGGCCAATACCACTTCACCTTTTGTTGTTGTTATTGTTAAATTACAGTTCCACCTCTTCAGATGGATTGCCAGTAATAGACCAAGCCCCAGTTTATAATGTGTTTAGTCAGCCATTGCCACAATAATGTTGAGTAACTAAATCTCTCCTTAATCTGCTAATTCAATCCAGATTTGTTCTCAGACTCAGGGTTCTCCTGGCTGACTCTGGATTGGCTGATCTAGGCTGGGCTCAGCTGGTGGCTCTGCTTCCAGCTGTGGTAGGATGAACTTGCCTCCTCCCTGTGAATTGGGCTCAGATTTGCTGCTTGTGTGTTCTTTCTGGGGCCCCAGGCTGAAAGGGTGGAGACTCCCAGGAGGCGCTTCTGTCATAGAAGCCTAACCAGCTTTCTGGAAGAAAAGACAGTCTGATCTGTAGCATTTGCTCATTTCTGTGGTGCGTATGTATATTCCTATCATGGCCGATTTCAGGGTACCAGTATGATATCACTGGGAAGAACTGTGAGTGACACACCATTATATAGTATTTTTCATCACACAGATTCAACAGACAACCTCAAAAGCATGTGTAGTAGTAAAATGTCATAAAATAATGAGGAAATTATGAATTTTGAGTACCTTTTAAAATATGTTATCTTTAACTCTAGGTAATTGAATTTTTATTTATGGGTGTTTTTAACAATGGCCTGAAATCCCTGAAAACTTAGTTTTCCTAGGCTGGTACAGGCTGGCTCCAGTACATCACTGGGGTAACCCAAGGACATGATGTTCAGGACAGCCTCGGCTCAGAACCTCCACGTTGTCACTTCTGTTCACAGTCCATTGGTTAAAGCAAGTCTTATGGCAGAGCTCACTGTACACGGATGGGGAGCTCACTGCCTCCAGTGGGAGGACCTGCAGTCACATGGCAAAGGGTGTGGCTAAATGGAGGGGAAGGACTGGACCAGTGATTCCATCTACGGGACGGGTTGTCCACAGGCCATGTTTACGTATTGGCATATATGTATTATGTTGCCTGCCTTTAACTCCGTCTTTAAAATGCTTAATTCATACTTACGGAGGCACCCTTGCATGTAAATTCTGTTAGCAGATCCTTCTCCTCCTCCTCCTCCCCACCCCCTTTCTCCCTCTTCCTTCTCCTCCTCCTCCTCCTCCTTCAGTATGTCTCATGCAATATAATAGCTGTTATTTAGGAAAGATTCAGGGTTAAAAATTGAAGTCTGAATTTTTGCTTTATATTTTTATAATTTTTGTCAGGCAGTGTCTGGCAGCTATAGATGTGGGATTGTTATTTTCTAGTAGACTGCTCCTTTATCATTCAATATATTCTCTTATGCTAATTTTTTCTCTCTAAAGACTTTTGTCTGATACGAATGTGCAGGCTTACTCTCCCTTTATGTTTTGGCCCCATGTGTCCTAAGTAGCAGCACTGATATCTTCGTAAAATTTGCCATAATTTTTTTTGATGGTTGATTCAATTCTAATGTTTTTGATGGTTGATTGACTTCTAAATCACTTTTTTGATGGTTGATTTACTTCTAAATGCTACTAATGATAGTACTAATAATGATTGGTACTGCTGATGAGTTAATTGGATAAATTTCAGATGTATTAGATGACAGTAGATAAAAAAATAGATTACTTTTTAAAAATCCTCACCCAAGGATATGTGTATTGGTTTTAGAGAAAGAGGGAGGGAGAGACGGAGGGGAAAACGGGGGGAGGGGGGGGGAGGGAGAGAGGAAGAAACATCATTGTGTTAAAGAAACATCGATCGGTTGCCTCCAGTACACGCCCGGCCAGGGATTGAATCTGCAGCCTAGGTCTGTGCCTGACCAGGGTCAAACCCACAGCCTTTTGGCGTGTGGGGCAGCGCTGCAGCCAGCTGAGCCCCTGGCCAGGGCAAAAATACATTACTTTTATTCAAGGCAAGGGAGTTCTTAAAAGGACATTTTTAAAAATCCCAATTTATGATTATTCCAGGTATAATTTTTTAAAGCCTTATATAATGTATTATATTTTATAAATTTCATATATATTATTATATTAATGATAATTTTCTATTGCTTTGTAACAAATTCCCCCAAAATTAGTGGCTTAAAACAACAAACATTCATTATATCTCCTGGTTTCTGGTGATCAGGGATCTGGGTATGGCTTAGTAGGTAGGTGCCATGACCTCAGCATTTTTTGTAAGAGAACAGCAAAGTGTCGCCCAGGCCTGAACTCTCATCTGAGTCCTCAGGTGGCGGAGGAGCCACTTCCTCACTCTGTCTTGGACTTGCTGGCAGGATTCGCTTCCTGGAGGCTGTGGACTGAGGACCTCGGCTCCTCACTGGCTGTTGGCAGAGAACTCCCTCATTTCCGTGCTTCGTGGGACTTCTCCACAGGATGAGCACAATAAAAACCACTGTCTTTTTATAACCCAATCTTGAAAATGATATCTTTCACTTGCCTTGCTCTGTTTATTAGAAGCAAGTCACTAGGTCCCTGTATTCAAGGGATGGGGACATTACCCAGGGGCTTGGATGTGCGGAGGTGATGATTGTTGAGGGCTATTTTAGCAGTTGCCCATAATTACATTATATTGGCACCCTACAAAATTCCTACTGTTCATGTTAGGAAGTGAGAGACTAGAGAGGTTAAATTATTTGTTTCAAGGTCAGGATGCTAGGATATAATGTAACTAACTGGTTCTTCAGCTTGGAATCTTCTCCATCCCAGAAGACACTTTGAAACACTGTGGTCAACGCTGAGGTGTTCACTGTTCCATATCACTCCATAGTGCCAGAAGGGTAATCCGTGTTCCAAAAATACTGGTACTGATGAATAATGAAATGACAATGATAGTATGACTTTCTCAGCTGTTCTATTTCTCTAGTTTTCTTTGTGTTTATTTCCTTAACTACAGACAAAGATATTGTATAATATAACACATTTAAATCTTTTTCAAGCTTTTAAAAGATGGTTGCTTTCCATTGCCTGAGTCTGAAGACTAAAGTAGTATAACTAATTTGTCAACAAAACAGTTACAGTTAAAATTTTGTCTTTATTTCAGAGTAAGGTATAAAGAACAGTTGATAAGTATCCATAAAATATCCATTTATCTACCTAAATGTCATGTTGCCTAAGAAATAGAATTCAATCTTTAATGCACCCTAAGAGATAATAACGTGGCTTTTCTATTTTTTGACAGGTAGTTCTTTGGTCATAGAGGTCTCAAGAGTCCGGTTGCCTAAGTGATTTTCTTTTAAGTAATATGCATGGATTTTAAGATTGGGTTATAAACTAAAATTACCTTTAACTTTCTTTAGGTTTTTTTTTTTAATTTAGGGAAAACAAATTGTTCTATTTCAGGCAAGTGCTCCCATTGCTTGCTTTTCTGCCTAAGTACCACCTTGAACATTTGAATCAGTGTGATTTTGAGCTTTGCCTTGTTAATGTGGATCCTGATGCCTTTGAGAGACCACGTGGCTCTGTTCTTTTGCACGTCTTTAGGGAGTGGTCTCTGGTTGTGCAAAGGGGCAGAGCCGTGCTAGATCCATAACAGATTTTTATCACTCATTCTTGTGATCAACCTCATTGATCTAGTCTTGTATGTTACCAGTTGGTATAGGATTTCGCATTTGCCATTAATAGTATTATGTTGTTCTCATCTCCCAGCATGTAGTATATATTCATCTGATGCAAAGGATACATGTTTATCCTTATTCTCCCTGAAACCATGTCATTTCTCCCTTTTTGCTGCTTTTCCAGTGTAGAAGTGGCAGTTGTAGGAACCTGCATGGTTTGCAGTATTTGCTATTTCTCTCTTCTCCCTGTCATTATTGTATTACCCTAGAGACTGCCACATCTTTGTTGGCCTCTAGTCTTGTTACTGGGTTGGTTGTAACTGCTAGGCTGATACTCAACCAGTGCCAGCAGGATACTCCCAATGACACTGTGGAGGTTTTCTTTTGACCATGGCATCAATGGGAAGGCTTCCTTCTTGCATTCAAAGCTCATCCTGCTCTGGCCTTTCATTTCATCATCTGTTTCCAGGCTGCCCAGCCGGCTCTCTTCAGCAGCGTGAGTCTTGCATGTGTCATTTCTGCATAGGCCAGGCTTATTCACATCTCCTTCCTTGGTATATGCTCTGCCTGCTTCCTCTCACTGGGGAATGACATCTGGACTCTTTTGCAGCCTTAGTAATTCATCCACCGAGGACCAGCACGAGTCTCACTTTGTGTACCTCTCTCTGATGGCTGCATTTATCCATTCACTCTTTCTTTCATTTATTCCTCTCTTTCAACCCCGATTCCTTTTCTATTAGGTGCTTGTAATGTATACCATGCCTTTAGTGTATTGTGTCCTGTTTCCCAAATAGATTGTAAGTTCCATAAAAATGTAAGTTTCCCAAAGTTATGGTGTTATATTATAAGCTCCATCTGCAGGACCACGTGTATTACTTGTTTCCCCTGTAGAGTCTGACCTTGCTGAAGCACATAAATATCCCAGATTTCATTGATTAATTCAACACACATATATTGAGTACTTTGTGTTTTCTGAGACACTGTAGCAGATATTTGGCCTCCATTGATGAATAAATAAATAGTCCCTGTCCTCATGGGGCTTGCAGGCTGGTAAAGGAGGCAGGCATTAAATAAATAATGTGTTAACGGCTCTGAAGGAAACAGCGTGCTGTAATAAAGAATAAAGGACTTCAGATGGGACAGTCACGAAAGACCCCTCTTGGAGATAATGTTTAATGAAGTACTGATGTTGAAGCTTTGTGTCTGAAAAATAGAAAGAAATATCAGGCAATTCTCCATTAAGTATCCTGAAAGGGAAGTGATATCCATCAAGCATCCTATACCCTTAATTTTTTTGGTAGGGCAATCAGAGTGGTTTGGCTCTGAAGGACCGTGGTCGCTATGGAGCCGATGAATCTCTTTAGGAGCTGCATGAAGGGACTGGGACCCCAGATGTTGATGGGCCATCAGAGAAGAGACAGGAAGGGAGTGTGAGGATGAGGATGGTGCCACCTTGCAGTTGTTGATGCAGAGAAGGGGGAGGAGGTGAGGGAAAGGTTCAGGTGGACAGGCAGACAGGGAAAAACGGAAGGTTTAACTATTGCTGAAGTCTCTTTTGAATACAAATGAAGTATCAAAGGTAGAAATGAAGTTTAGAGAAAGGGACAATTTAATCACTGTATCAATATACCATTTTAATAGAAGAAATAAACATTTTCATTTCATTAGTTGGTGGCTTTATTCAGCATTATATTCAGATTATTTTTAGCAGGAAACAAGATTCACCTGAGAGATGAGAGAATTACACAAAATTAAATACGGAAATTTGGGTTGCTGGGATGTGCCATCTTTTGATTACATGATGTTTAGTGGCCAAGTGAATACATCATGATTTTTTCTTAAAGAAATTTCTAAATGGACTGTTTTGTCAGCTTACTTACATTGAAATTATGGGTTTTGATGAAAAATCTATAGAACTAGTTCCAATTATTTTATTTTAATATTAATAATAATAGCTATTATTTATTGAGGGCTTGACTAAATAAATGCCAGGCATTGTGCTAAATGCTTTGTATTCATTACTTGATTTAACCTTTGCTGCTAACAGCAACTTTATGAGGTAGATCCTGTTTTTAGCTCATTGAATCAGGTCAGACATGTTGCATTGTAATTGGAGTCTTAGAACTTGGTGTTAAATGCGTCAAACTGTGTTTAGGGTAGTAATGCTTTTTGTTGAAAGATTTTAAATTTAAAACATTTTTTTTTAAGTGTAGCAATTGTGGAACTTTTCATAGGAGGACAGGCTTAAGCATTTTGTAGCCGAGGCAGCTGAAGGACAGAGATGTAACTTACGTAAATCACTTTTATGTAGCTAGGTGGTGGCCAAGCTGGCACCAGTGCAGTTATTTAGTTCCCAAACAGTAATAAAAGAAGGCAAAGAACCCATTTTAGAAGCTAGAAGTTCCTAGAAAGAACAGTAATCTGGATGTTAAGAGATTTTAGGGAATTTGCTGAGGCCACCTCTTGTGCCAAGGTTCCTTTTCAGGAACCAATCTGGGGCAGCCCGACTGGCTGACTGCAGCCCGCCCTGCAGCAGGAACTCAAACCAAGGGCGCTCTGAGGGGAGAGTGCACAGGAAACCCTGAGCAGTTCCTCTCTCAGGGAGTTTACTCCCCGGTTTGGAGAACAAGATGCACCGCCTGGCGATTACTCTGCAGTGATTCCTGTGCCATATGCAGTGCCCGGGCGTGAGCATTGGCAGTGTGGGGACCGGCTCAGTAATAAACAGCCCAACCCAGCTTTGCACTGTTCTGAGTGCAAAGAATGGCATAATTCAGAACTTCCACTGTGTTAAAAACTGAAATTCACAAACCATGAGCAATATATCCCTTTCTATATTTTTTATGAACTTGGAAAGTATTTGTTGACAGTTTAGGCCCTTGGAAGTTGAGGGGTGGGCAAAAGTAGGTTTATAGTTGTTCATATGGAAAAAGACATGCGGGTTATGATTATTACAATAGCTTTTCTTTATTAACTCTGCTTCATGGACTCACAACTGGAAACCTATTTGTGCCCACCCTGGGTAATGCCATCTGGAAAAAAGTAGTGTGTGTGACTTAGCAGAAGAGGCGAGAAAAGCAGGTTTGCCAGGGGTGGACGCAGGGCGGGCCGAGGCTTGGAGGGGCTGTGAGAGGGTAGAGACCTTTCTGCTTTGTGCTTGCCTTAATAATGGGCCGCTGCATGTCAGGTATTGCTCAGGGTTTTTAAAAAGGTAATCCTGAAATGTTAATGCCGTCTCTACACTGTATTTGATAAGATTTGTCGTCTCCAGCATATTTTCTTTAGAAATTGCCTGTTTACTTGCTGATGTGGTTGGGAATGTTCTTGAATCCTGTTCCATTAAATTCTACATTTAACCCTTTTCCATTTATTCAGTAATTGAAATAGCTTCCCTGGGTATGTTAACTCTGTTTCAAACAGTGGAGCAGTGGAAAATAAGCTTGCATGTATCACCCATCAGTCACAGGGTTATCTGGTCCTTTGTAACTGGGGAAGGGGAAACCTTGAGGAATATTGATGAGAAGACAATGGGGGTGGGACTATTGATTGGATTAAAGAAACTCTGATAACCTCACTTGATTAGGTTCACTGGTTTCTCCATGTAATGGAGAGACAATTCTAAGATAGCTTGCTTTATTGCCTAAAAGAATGCTTTTTGCATTGCAAGTGTATCTCCTTGCTTATGTGACTTGACTTTATAGAAAAACAGTATCTCCCAGTTTTAAAGTACTCTAAAGTATTAGGGATCACATTTACTTGTATTTTAAAAAGTGCTAAATGAAATGTTTTCCATCTCTAATGCCTTGGAAAGGAAAAATGCCTTTGTTTATACTCATGAAACCTAATTCTTGGGCATAAACCATGTAAGTTCAAACACTGGGCATAGTGGTTTCATTTCTCAAGCAGAATCGTGTTTTGAGAGCACGTGTGTCTTACTTTGCCCAGCAGTAACCAGTATCTCCTTCTTTTCATTTATTTATTCATGCTGTTGTAGAGTATTATGCACCATATTTCTCTTTTAATTTTTAGAAACATTTAAAAATTATAGTCCACATACAATGTTATATTAATTCCAGGTGGACAACATAGTGACTAGGCATGCATATACCTTGTAAAGTGATCACTCCGGTAAGTCTGGTACCCATCTGGCACCAGGCATGGTTATTGTGCTATTATCGAGTATATTCCCGATGCTCTACTTTATATCCCTGTGACTGTTTTTACAACCTGCAATTTCTAATTCTTAATTTCTTCTCCCTTTTCGTCCATCCTCCCAATTCTCCTCCCTTCTAGCAGCCATCAGAATAGTCTCTGTATCTGTGAGTTTGTTTCTGTTTTGTTTTTATTTATTTAGATTCCACATGTAAATGAAATCAGATGAGATTTGTCTCTCTGTCTGACTTATTTTGCTTGGCCTATTATTCACTGTGTTTTCTGAGAAGATTCAGTAAAGGTAAACTTACAACTTTCAGAGGTTTTATGAATTATATCTACTTTGTAGAGCAATTGCTGATCAGCTACATAAAGCTGATCTGTCTGTACCTTCTATGAATAACTGAATTTATTCACCATTCATTCTTGTTGGGTATTTGGATGTCCAACCTAAATCAATAGCCTATTCGGTTTACTGAGTGACAAGCATAGATAAAAATTATCATTGTTTTAACAGAGGACCCAGTCCTATCACCAAGCAGTATACCTTCAGCATCTCTAATAGGTTAGAAATTTGCAACCTGATCACAATTGGACAATGCCCAGAGACCCCTAACATTCTAATTGTATCCTCATAAAATAAATATAATGCTATCCAAATATTGCTTGAAGAAGAAATTGCATATTCTGTATTAATGTGCTGATATTCCATTTCCCTCCTTGATTCAGTAGCAATATATTTCTTCAACATTTTATACCAAAGTGAATTCTGTATTTGTAATATAATTCCCCATATACATTTCCAGGTAATCGAATTTTGCTTTTGTAAATGCGCGGCCCTGAATGAAAGATGTGTGTGTGAGTATTATCAGCAAGGGAAGTTTAATTTCCACTCAGCCTGAGTTCTGCTTATTTCTATATGCTCTTTCTTCCCACTTTGCTGCCTGTCATTTTCCTTGTTAACCATGAAGATGACTGGAAAGTGTGCCTTGGTGTATGATGGGTATGAAGTTTCTTTAGTTCTATTTCAATGTGATAAAACACGGGAACAGTTAAAAAATGGAACTGACCCACAGAGGAGATGGCAAAACAGAAAAATGAAGGAGGAAGGTTAGAAAGTTGAAAGATGCTTTCTTACAGTCCTCTAAGTGCTCTTATGTGGGGGAGGGGGAGATGTTTGTGTTAAATGATACAAAGAATGACTGCATACAATTTTAGTGTCTGCATATAAATATTTATTTTATGGATACTAGTAAGCTTTGGATTATCAGTTTGCATTTCCAGTACAAGGTGCTGCCAATTTAGAGCCAGCTGATCTGTGAAAAGAAGCATTAATTGGAATACATATGATGTACAGAGATTATGAAAAGAGCTGAGGAGTAGGAATAAGTATAGGCTACATTATCCTGTTTTCAAAATTTGCACCATGGAAATACATAGGTTAAGCAGTTGGTTTTTAGGCACAGTTGTGAGCATACCACCCTGATTCTCTAGCTAAACATTTCAGGTTGGCCTGTCTGGACTGATTAGGACTGCAGTTCGACTCTGGAAGAGACAAAGGGTCACAAAGAGCAGCCTATTTCCAACCGAGTTTTATGTAAGCGAAACTGTTAATTGTAGAACGGATACAGTTTCCCCCCTCCCTCTTTCTTTTTAAATCAATATCAACTTAAGCCTAAGCAAGTGGAATTGTCAAGGCAACAACTGGCATATAGTCTTTCACGAAAACACTGTACTGAGAGAACCAGTAAGTGATATTTTTAAACCAAATCCTAGAACAGTGGTATTTTGTAAAGAAGCATTATGAGCCTGCCCGGGTGTGGTGGGAAAAGGCCTAGTCTTTGAATCCAGACACTGGGTCTTCTCTGGGTCATTTACTCAGTGAAATTCGCGTGTCCCCGAGGTGCCAGACGCTGGGCTCTGGCTCAGGGCGGCAGCAGCAAAGAAATCTTATTCTCACCACAGCCTGCAAGGTAGGTGGAAAAGCAGTTGCTGTCTGGTAGTTGGGAAGTCGCCGGGCTGGGACTTGAACTTGGGTCACGTGATTTCTAATCTGTCATCTCTGATATACCACATTGCCAGACAGTACCCACTTCATCTGGATGCTATAATATAATCAGTGCGTGTGCAAATAAATGCTAAAGTGCTTTTCATATTTAGGGTGGCCTCGATATCCAGGATTGAAAGATTTGTAGACCATGTGGTGACGGAAACAACCTTTTGTGTTCCTTTCAGGATTCTATTTAAAGTTAACTTAGCTTTGTGTATACCCTGTAAGGTAAACTTTGATGCATTTTTCTTATTTGGCAATAGAGAATGCCATTCTATATTTATTGAATTATTCATTTAGTCATTTAGCAAACATTGGTTGATTTTTTTTCAGTGATTCCCATGACTCTAGGAATGCAAAGGTGAAGAAAGCTTAGGCTTCATGGATAGTTTATAGCCAAGTAAGAGAACAGCAGATTCAGGTAAGAGAAAAGCATAAATAGAGCATGGAGAGGCTGTGTAGAGCATGCTGTCGCAAAGGCGAGACTAGAGCACTGACGGGTTAACCTCAGGGAGGACGGGGCCCTGGTTCTGCGTCTTCTGCGGTCAGAGGGCGTGTGCTGCGCAGGACACGGGTGGAAGGACTGTCTTGGCAGATGGCAGAGTCTAGTAAAGACAGACAGACGTGGTCCACCCTGTGCAGTGCTCAGGGTCAGGGAATCACTGCACAAAGCCTCTCTGCTCTCTAAAACCAGAGGGCTATGGGCTTGTGAAGGTCAAGTTCCGGCCTGACAATGACCACAGCATCTCCAGCCTGACGATGACCAGGACTTATTTAAAGGACAACTGTGAGTGTCTGTTGCAGTAACTCGAAGTGTGTGGAAAGTACTGGTATGATAAGGCTGGTCTGACTTGTTGACTGTGATGTAAGAAACATCATCTTCACGTTACAAGTCAATGGTTTTTTGTAAGCTTTGGGAGGGATTTTAATTTCTGGGATTCAACTATTTTTTTGATGATGCCAAATACAGGGTCTGGCAGAAGTAACGCCCACTTGAGTGTGGTTGGTGGGGTATGTGAATGTCTCGCATGAGATGGACAACAAATTTGAACATTTCACCTAAAATGTCATATGGTGTGATCGAGTATGATATTGTTATGTTACAGAATTACATGCTTATGATTTTATAATAAAATATTTTGTAATAAAAAGGGGTGTTATTTGTCCTGGACCCTGTATTTTTTAAGTAGTATTTATATAGAAATTATTATCTTATTAACTACCAAGATAAAAGGGATACAATTAAATCCTGTAATTCAGACTTTTTATTACTGGTGCTTGGATTTTGTAAACCCCATTTGAAATTTTTAGTGAATTTTATTTAATAAAAGAATGTCATCTTTAAAGTTTAATTTCCCTTAGCACCAGATAATAATTTGTCTTGAAAAATTGTTGCCTTGCTAAAATGTAAAAAATCAGGTATGAGCATGTAGTTTGTTTTTATTTTTATGAATATACCAAGTTAATAACTTTAGGGAAAACACTGTCAAAATCTGTTATTTCCTTGCATTCTCTAGTCCCCACTAGTAGCTCTGTTATTGGGGGTTTGATTTGGCATCAGGAAATATAACCTAAAAACAGCAGCTTTAACCTGGTGAAGTTCTGTTTTTCTTCCTGATGGGAAAAATGAGGGAGGCAGTGCACACCTGAGGTGGGAGCTCCGGGGTCAGCTTCCCTCTGGATCCAGACCCTTCTCTCCTTCTTGTCAGCTGTTCTTGGGGATGTGCCTGTCTCCTCATGGTCTTAAGATGGCTGCCCTGCTTCCAGAGTTGCAGCTGCCTTCCAGGCAGGATGAAGGGGAAAGGTAAAGCTCATGCTCCCAAGTCTGCCTGACTGGAAGTCCACCTAAGCACTCTTTTATTCAAATCACTGGCCAGAACTGCTGTGTGGCCATTCCTAATTGTATAGGAGTCCAGAGAATGTAAGATGTTTTTCTTTAGCTGGACATGTTGCTGTTCTGGACTCCGCTAGTGAGAAAGAAGAAAAGGATATTTGGTAGGCAACTGTGATATGTGTCACCATAGCCAATCCAAGGTCTTCAACAATAACCCAGGTTCAGAGCCTGGGTCTTTCACACATTTGCTGTATCACCTTGGAGATGGAATGCATATTCCCTCTGGTGAGAGGATGGACTGAAAAAGAAAATACAAACAGAGCCAAAGTAGACACCTATATTTGCCCTTAATAAATTGGGAAGTAAAATAGGCTACACAAATAATTTCTTAATATTTTTAATTGAAGGGCGTATTCTCAAATATTTAGCAAGATGGAATTCCAAGAGCTATGGTCAATTTTAGGTCCACCTAAGTTTTTATTTAGAAAGGAACAGCAGGATGTAACAATATTCTCCATTATAAGCTTGCTCCCCTGCCCCTCCCCACTTAATAACACTTTTTGGATGCTAACCAAACCAAAAGGAAGCCATGCGTTATAGGTGGTACTTTTCAGTGGTGACGGTAACCCACACAGATAGTTTGCCCTATACTGTGTCCAGTATTCGGGGCACTAGTTAGCCTTTAAAATGTTGAAGCACCTAACATGTATCAGGCGCTGTTCTGGGCTCCGGGGACACAGCAATGAAGAAAACGGATAAAAGTCTCTATCCTCTTAGAACTTACAATCTAGGGTGTTAAATGAGCTCTTTCTAACCTAATGATTGAGGTTGTTAAAAAAAATTCTTTGGACTATTTCTGCCCTTCCATTTTGCTTTGCTGTCTTTGACACTTGCTGGCTGTATGTGAGACACAATGGTTAGTCGATTGAGCAACAGTCTTCGGTTTCAGAGAGCGAAGCCCAGTGAAACGTTGTGAACAGAAAGACTCCTTCAGAGTCTGTCAAATTATTTCATTTTAAGCTCTTCATTTCCCATTTCCATCATGTAAAGTGCCTTAATTACAGAATCCTCTTCTTTTCTTAATTAAATATTGTAATACAGTCAAGGATTTTAGTTCTTGGGCACTTCTTTAATGTGTTCAAGAGCACTTCATAGTCTGAACTTGGGGCATGTAAACAGTTTATTTTAAAATTACAGGGACAGTGGTATTTTAAAAGAGCTGTAGTTGAATAATTAGAATGCTTGGCTTGCTCGATGCCTTTTATTGTTTCCATCTGTCTAAAGACAATGAAAAGAAGAATTTGGAAAAAATTCTGCTAGGAGACTAGATCAGGGGTCCAACCTGCAACCCATGGGCTACATGTAGCTCAGGATGGCTGTGAATGCGGCCCAACACAAAATCGTAGATTTACTTAAAACATTATGAGGTTCTTTTGTGATTACATGTTGCAATGTATTTAATGTGTGGCCCAAGACAACTCTTCTTTCGGTGTGGCCCAGAGACGCCAAAAGGTTGGACACCCCAGCTGTAGATCCTTAGCTATGTGCTTTTCTGAAAGAAATATTTAGGTGATCTCTTAAGAATAATTATTCAGTTATGCTTTGGTAATTTTGATCTTTTATTGCCAAACCTTCAGTATTGTGTGCATGTGTTCTGTGCTACTTTGGGTGGTGTGCATTTTTTAGTATTTAACAAATTCTAAATTCTAAGAAAGATACACCCTTTTAGGAGTGGCTTTCACCTGTTCATGTAAGTCAGAAAGATACAAATGAATCAGTTAACTTGGTTCTTCATGCTTCATTTTTTCATTCCTTCAACAGTTGTTTGAGTGCCTTCACAGGCCAGGCCCTGATTCCTTGGCAGTGAACAAAGCTGGTAACATTCTTGCTTTCACGGAGGTTGAAATCTAGAAGGGGAGACAGTTAAACAAAATTAATAAAACATTTAATGCCAAGTGTTGATAACTGCCATGGGAAAAACCAAAGTGGGGAAAGGGGGGTAAGAACTGATGGAACGAGTGGCTACATTTTCGTTGGCCAGTTAGGTGAAGCCTCCTCGAGAAGGTGACATTTGAATAAAGACTGAATGGAAGTGAGGGAGGGAGTCATGTGGCTGTCAGGGAATAGCATGTTTAAGATAGAAGGAATGGAAAAGGCAAAGTCCTGGAATGAGAGCATGTCTGACTTCTTACCTGTTCAAGAAACAGCAAGGAGGCCGCTATGGCTGGAGTGGAGTGAGCAAGTGACAGGAAGGAGAGAAGCTCAGAGAGATAATCAGGAAAACATATAGGTCCCTGTGGACCATTTTAAGAACTTTGCTTTTTATACCAGTTGAGAAGAAAGGTCAATGTAAAGTTTTGAACAAAGGAGCAAATGATATTTCTTAAGTCTTAAAGCCAAGATCATGCCAGCTACTGTGTTACCAGATTGTGAGAAGCCAAGGTAGAAGCAGAAGGAGACCAGCTGGGAAGTCAATACAGTGATTCAGGTGAGAGGGGCTGGTGCTTCGGCCAGCCTGGTGGTGGAAACAAAGCAGTGAGAGGTGGTTGCATCCTGGGTATATTCTGAAAGTAGACTCATGGATTTGCTCATGGACCAGATATAGGGTGTAAGGAAGAAAGGAGTTATGGATAAGTTCCAAGTTTCTGGTCCAAGAAGACTAGAATTGCCATTTACTAAGATGTGGAAGATTGCTAGAGGAAAATATAATAAAAATGAAGAGTTTGGTTTTAGACATACTAACTTTGATATGCTTATGAGACAGTCAAGTGTAGACATCTAGTAGGCAGTGGGATATAAGAATTTGAAGTTAAGGGGAGGGGTCAGAGCTGGAACCACTAATGTGGAAGTTGTCATCACGTAGGAGGTATTTCAAGACATGGGACTGGATGAGATCATGGAGGCAGTGAGTGTGGGTAGGAGAGAGAAGAGCAAAGAAAAGATAGGACTTGTCTGAATGCCAAGAAGAGAAAAAGACTAGAAAGAGATTCACAGGGACTTCAGAAAAGAAAAAAAATATTAAGGTTTTATTTATTTATTTTTAGAGAGAGGGAAAGGGAGGGAGAAAGAGAGGGAGAGAAACATTGATGTAAGAGAGAAACATTGATAGGACTGAACCCACAGCCGAGGCAAGTGCCCTGACCAGGAATTGAACTGGTGACCTTTTGTTTTGTGGAACGATGCCCAACCCACTGAGCGACACTGACCAGGGCCAGAAAAGGGAATTTTAAAATGATTATAATTATATTTAAGGAGTTCAAAGAAGAGATTGAGAATTTTGTTAGAAAACTGGAAATTATAAAAACAAGAGGATATGTTATAACCAGAGAATGAAAGAATCAAAATAAAGAACTTAATTAATGAATTTAATGGAAGAATTAGGTTCCTTAGAAAAGTTAGTCAACTAAACATATTATTAACATGCAATCCAGCAATAGTGCTTCTTGGTATTTATACAAGGGAATTAAAAACTTATGTTCACGTAAGTTTTATAGCAGCTTTATTCATAACTGCAAATCTTGGAAGCAGCCAAGCTGTCCTTCAGTAGGTGACAGATAAACTGTGCTACATCCAGACAATGGATCATTGTTCAGCACTAAAAAGAAATGGGCTATGAAGCCAGGAAAAGACCTGGAGGAACCTTAGATGCGTACAAGCGAGAGAAGCCAGTCTGAAAATGTCACAGATTATATGATTCCTACTATATGACACTTTGAAAAAGATAAAACTATTGAGACAGTAAAAAGATCAGTGGTGGGCAGGGGTGGTAGGGGGGAGGGGTGAACAGGCAGAGCACAGAGGATGTTAGGGCCATGACCCTGGAATGATAGATACATGTCCTAATATATTTGTTCAAGGCCATAGAATTGAGAACATAGTAAACCACAGGTGAACTGCATACTTTGGGTAATGTTGGCGTGTCAGTGCTGGCCATCGGCTGTCACGGATGGGTCACTCTGGTGAGGGACGGAGGAGGCTGTGCATGAGTAGGGGCAGGGTGTACCCGGAAATCCTTCCTCTCAGTTGTGCTGTGAACCGAAAACTGCTCTAAACATAGAGGTAGGGCAAGCCCTACACAAAACTTTAAAAAGTTAACTGAAAGATAAGTTATAAAAATCTTCTGTCTGAAACAGAGAAGAGAGCTGAAGAGCTCTGTGGGATGTGGGAGAGAGGTCTAAAATGCGTGGAATCGGAGTCCGGAAGACGAGACGAGGGAGAGTGGAACAGAGCAATATTTGAAGAGATCTTGGCTGAAAATGTTTCCAAATGAATGAAAGAGAAGTGGGCGAAGAATTGAGTGCGGCAGATGTAGAGAATTCTTTTGAGGAGCTTTGGGTAAAAGGGAACAGAAAAATGAGCTGATAACTAAGGGGACCCGGGACTAAGGGGACAGGCAAGGTTTTTAATCATCTTTTTAGATATTAGGCCGTGTGTCTGTGCTGGTGGAATGATCCGGGAGAGAGACTGAGGGCACAGGGGAGTGGGGACAATCCCTGGTGCTCTGACCTGCAGAAAGTAACTCTGGGTGGGACCCAGTAGCAAGAATAACACCAACATTTCTGCATAACTGCCCTCAAGGCCCTAGTTGGCTGTAACTTATGTAATTAGGAAAGTAGATCGTCTCTGAGAACATTGTTTCTTAGAAACCAAAGAAGTATTTTAAATTGTGCAATTCTCACTATCACTGATTTGCTCTAGTATAAATAGCATATTTAAGCAACATTTTTCTCGTGTCTCACTCTGGTGGTCCACCTAACTCCGACTCTCAGAGTCCCATTAAATATGGGCTACAGAGTCATTAAGAGAGCTGACTTGGGAGTCAGACTGCTGAGGTTGGAATCACATTTTCTTATTAGATGAAGAAAATGGGGCATTTTATCTGTTGGAGCTTCAGTTTCCTTATTGGTAAGATGTGGTAGGATGGTGCATCAGTGCCTACGCTGTGGGGCTATTCTGAGTATTGAATGAGTTAGTACATACACATTCCTAGACCAGTGTCTGGCACATAGGAAATAATAAGCGCTTCTTGCTACTCTCTCTGATTCTGGGAAAACCTATTGGAAGTGGAAGAATAGTTCTCATATGGGTTGTATGTTACAGCCTCATGGGGGCTCTTAGAAAATGCCAATGCCTGGGTTTTACTCCTTAGTTATGATTTAATTGGTCTAGGGTCAGATCCCTAGACCATCAGTACTTCATTGAAAACAAACACATTTCAGTTCTAATTTGTAGCTGAGGTTGCCCTGGCCTAAGAAGGTGAGATTAATTCAGTCATTCCACATTTCCCACCCTCAAGATTCTTTGTACCAGGCTTCAGTTCGCTAAGATCATGTTTACAAATGTGCTTTGAGTTGAGCCTTTGAAACTTGGCTCATATTTTTATTCTAGATGACTTCGGAATGTCTGTGATGGTAATGATGTTTATCTCTACAGACCCCTAACCAGCTAAAAAAAAGTATGTATCGTTCTTGTTTCTCAGGCCGTATCTAGTCATCTATATTCTGCTATATGATTCTCTTGTATGAAACTTTGTAGTCTGGGAGAAATTGCACAAATCACAACAAATGAATTGTGAGGCATGCCAAAATCAAATGGAATATTCATTCCTGCACGTTTGCTTTTTATGTGACTTAAAACGTACAGCCTTTGGGACAGTTGCTATCACGTTGACTCTATTATGGCGAGGAAAGCTAATTTAGGAGAAAAATTGGCTGGAGTGTCTCCTCTAATAGAAATAAACACAAAACCACTTTAGTGTCTCTTCTTTTCAAGGGCTGTTGTTTTCCCTAAAATTTACAAGCCCACAGATGGATACAGAAGCCTCAGTAGCTTATGTGGCTGTGACTTTATCATTTTAAATATTATTTCCCCAGAAACTAATTGTACTGAAAAAATGTGCGTCTATTTTAAAACCACAGTATGCAAATGAAATTTAGGAATCAACTTTTGGCACCGTCAGTCAGGGAGCCAGATGAGTGAAGGGACGTTTACGACTCAGCGCAGCCAGTGCTAGGAGTGCCGGAAGGCCGGCAGCAGGGCATCACCAGGGTCTTGCTGGGTGGAGGAGGGAAGAGGCAAAGTCTACCCTGAGGGTTGCCGGGTGAGTAGGGGCAGCCAGGTGCCAAGGAGAGGGGGTCGGCTAAGGAGGGGGAGCACCATGTTTTGGGCTAAGGGGAGCATGTGCTGGGGGGACATGGCACAGTGTGTCCCGTGGGGAGTTTGACCGTATCTGTTTGTACCTATCCTGTACAATTATTGATAGCATCCCTTTTTTCTCACAAAAACAAACTGGTCTGACATCATATGTATATCATCTCCTTACCACAGTTAAATTTATACAAAGGAATGATACAAGAAAATGTATCGAGGTTGATTCTTAACTGCTCTTCCTTCAGATGTCTTATCCCTTACACCTAGCTCATTAGTCCAGGTAGAAAGAGTGGGTTGTTCTAAATATGTTACTGTAATCTCAGTCTTGTTCCTTGAGGAAAAGCATTTCTTGCACTGCTCTGTTTCTTTCTTAAAATTTTTTTTTCGTGAAATCAGCCCTGTTTTAGGATATATGATGATCTCACTACATTTCCATTGGCCTTTTGTGCCCTCTTCTTTTTCTCATCTTCTTATGTGGCCTGGATTAGACCCCTGGATGCTGCTGGCAGCGTTATCCGATGCAGCGACCCCTAGTCAGCAGCCCCAAGTTCACGGTTTATCTTAACTTCTCACGTAGTTCTCTCTCCTGGTGGATGCTGAGGTCCCAGTCCACCCCTCGTCACCCTTAGTGGATTTTATCTTCTTCTTCCTTTTACCTCCCACAGACTGCAATCTTGGGAACACTACCTGTTTGCTCGATACTTTTGGTCTGTGCAATGGGGCTGCTGCTACTAATAGCATCTCCAACAAATGATCATTGAATTTCTGTTCTCCAGCAAGTGGTGATTGAATTTGGTATTCACATTGTCAAACTGCAATTCATTTTCACCTATTCGTCTTCATTTGCAAAGGATAAGGGCCAGCTCCACTATCAACAGTGAGGCCGGCTTTTCGAACAGTTTCATTTTGGAGTTTGCTTTCATCGTGATGACTTAATTTCTTCCTCATGCACTGAACTTTAGATTGCTTAATTCATTGAATCGCTTCCTATTCATTCTATGTTAAGGAAAATCTTCCACTTGAATTCAAACAAGGAGGAAGGAATTCTGTGGCATCAGTGGGTTGGCCCCTGGCTTTGCACCGAACGCCACACCTCTCAGAGCGCCATCAGGGTTGTGCTAGTTTGGAACGATTTTACTTCGTGTTGGTCACAATTTGAGATGCAAAGATAGAATAAGAGTTATACTTTTATTTTTATCTTTATATTCTGTAACTAGACATCAGTACCCATGGTCAGGAAACCTAATGTAGTTAACTCTACATTTCGAGTGGGTTCTAATGTATAGTTTTTATCCCGAGAAAGTCTCTACACCACCCTTTCGAGTACTGGCATTAGCTTTGCTTAATTACTTGCTTTGACATTTTAGGTCTCTTGTTTGTGGCAAGCACTCCAAAGGTTTGACATCCAATCTCCAAGCTTTTTTTTTCCCACCACTTTTGGAAAGGGTTTGAAAAATGGCTTTTCTGCCTAGGTTGGTAATTTTTATTCATTTAGGAAGAGGTTGGAGTAGGAGTGGGTTGTAGGAGATGCTGAGGGGAGGGACTTAGGGAGAAGTAAGCAGCTTCACCAGCCATCCTCGTTGGGTCCCCCAGGTGGGACAGTCTCCCCTGTGAAATGGGGCTGTAACAGCACACTCCCCACAAGGTGGTTGTCAGGTCTGAATTGTTAGTTCATGGAAAATGCTTAGAAGAGCATCAGGCATGTAGGAAGTGTGGAAATGTTAACTGTTATTGGTGTCGTGTAGAGAAGCCTCAGGACTTCAGACTTCATATCTCAAGAAAACTGCATGCTTGTGAAAGATGATTTGCTTCATATTCAGAGGAAGTAGAAGACAAAAGTTGGGGGGAGGAGGAAACGAAGCTTCGGCCAAATTTGATCTCCAGCTGCCAGTTGCTCGGAGAGTAGGAGTGGAGAAGTTAGCAGAGCTGTTGTGGCAGAGAGAGGAGGAATCCCGTGGGAAATAAATCTGAAAGCTTCCCTAGACTTGCAGAGGGAAAAAAGGCAGGAAGAGTCTTAACAGCTCTAGGAATAAGAGCTCAGTGGATATAGTGAGAATGCAGCATCCATGGTATAAGTTCCTTTTCCTAAATCTCAGCCTAGTGCCTGTGTAAGAATTCAATTAGAAGGCAAACTGGAGACCCAGCACAAGAGAATTTTCCTCCATCCAGCATCTGTTCCCTCTCAGGCTGAGTTTGCAGAGAAGCTAGTCTTAAAGAGATACAAGGGTAGTCTTCTCAAACAGTCTCTAGCTGGTGTGCTTGAGGGCTGGGGTACTGCCTGCACCCTCACGTTCTAGCATTCTAGAAAAAGTGCTAAGCTTCACTAGAATGTGTGCTCCTCTGGGACGAGGGGGCCGTACCAATTCTTATTTATTGGAAGTGAGAAGGGATTAGTAGTTAACGTGAAAGGTATCTGTTTTCACGCAGCTCTTTGTTTCTTTGCGAGACTGCACGACTAGAGCGCGGCTGGGCGGTGTGGGGTGAGACCAGCGCTAGGATTGGTGGCTGTGGGAGGGAGCTGGCAAGATTGCTCACAAAGGATCGCTGAGTGCTGTGTAGGTTGGAGACTCTCTCCCTTGGACTCGGCAGTGGTGGGGGTGATGGGGAGCAAAGACTAGGGAAGCAGAGGAGAGCCAAGGCTGGCAGCTCACTGGGTTGGGAATGTGGACAGGTGAGGGGGGTCCGGACTTGAAGCTGTTGGCTGAAGAAGGTGCTGGAAGTGGTTCTGCCCTCTGCCCGGCTGGAGAACAGGATATTGTTGAGGGCCTAGAGCTAGCTCTGCAGGCACCAAGGGGAATTGTTTCTGGAATGAGTGAGCTAGTGCCGTGGGGAGCACAAGGAGAGAATTATACTTTTGGCCTCCGTCACTGGTGTTGGCATTTGAAAGAAGGTCACATTTGAGTTTCGCCTCAAGTGAAGAGGATTGCCAGGAGACAAGGGGGCAAAGGCAGAGTTGTAGGACAAAAGCTTATCTGCCCGTGTGGACTTGAATGTCTGCCCAGCATTTAGGGAGCAGGGAGGAGTGACAAGACATGAGCCCGAGAGGCCAGGCGACTGCTGGGACGTGCGGGGCCTTGTGATGCCTTGCTCAAGGGTTGCTAGTTTACGCTGTGGAATTGGGGTGATTCCCAGGCAAGGCGTGGCAATTAACCTTGTGCACTCTGTGGTTATAATTTTTGTGAAGCTATTACAGAAGTTGACAGTCCTGTGTGTCAGATCTTATTCCAAAGCAAGTATAAGAACAAATGCTCCAAGGTCAAATATAAATGGCTGTTGAAGTGACTGTTACTCAGAATTGCTCATAGATCCCTCAATTCTTCTGCAGTGTGCCTGCTTCATTACATGTGGGTCTTGGTTTTAAGAACCATGTCACGAAAGTAGTTAAATTTTCAAAAACAGTCATTCTAATTTTTAATAATTTACCAACCCCTAATCTTTGGTTTATTAGTACTTTGTCCTGGTGGAACTTCTTCCTGAGTTCGTTATAAATTAGGGCTCTCTGGAAGCCACTTAATTATGCTACCCACTGAACACAGTCTGTCGTCTTATCATATTTTGGACAAACATGCTGGCTTCTGAGGAAGTTTTTGTTAGAGAAATTCTCAGAAAAACTGCCTTTAATTGAAGCGATATAGAAGAAAATTAAGCAAGAGATTGTTTTCATTGAAGATTGCACACAGCTGATGTCACCAGAACTATTTTGCACTGACTTCCTTATAAGGAGAGACACGGAGTCCTTTTCGAAGAAAGATGAAGGGCTACGATTAGCGAAGGGAGCATACATATTTTTGCCCTTTCGCAGTTGAGAAGGTGATGTAAAGATGTTAACTTTAAGATTTTGAACAAACCCCAGCCATTACTCCTGTCTTGCCTGATGCTCGCCTGGGACAGTCCCCATCTACACGCGTCTCAGCATAATTATTAACAGCGCCCCATTTACTTTGAAATGTCCCAGTTTGGAAAGATGTTTTGTCACTTTGCCCACATATAAGACTACGTCCCTGATACAACTATTTTTACTGTGTTTGTTGCTATGTCATCTTTGACCAAATGCATCACTATGATCGCATGCACGCCCTCTCGCAGCCCTCCATTCTCTTATAAATGTTTCTCTACATTGCTGCGTAGTTCCCGTGTTTTTTCATTGCCGTTGTATCATTTAGGAACACATTTAACCAAAACTCAACTCTTAAGTTTCTTATCCAATAAGGATATTTTTATTTTATTCAACCAAAAAATTGTGGGCGTAGGTGGTCTTGGGCCGCTTAAGGATGTCAGCGGTCCTTCCCGCTGTCTTTGGGGTGGGGTTTGTCCCCTCCTGCTGCATTTCAGCCATTGCCTGTGTATTCCGTTGGCAGAGTGGAGGGAGCAAAGGAGGCCCTGCCGGCCACGTCTGTTCCCTAGGACCTGTCTGGCAGCTTCTGTGAACGTCTCCTTGGCCCGTAGGAGAGCCCATGCTTACCCCTCCCCACAAGAGTTTCTGGGGAGCTTTCAAAAGCTATGTTAGAGGATGCCGAGGAAGAAGGGGCTATGAATGGCCACCAGTCCACAGAGTCTGCCAAAGCTGTACACATTCTTTCATTTGATGGGGAAATATGGTTTTTGGAATAATAATTTTAAGAGTTAACAGTAGCCACAGTGCTAATAACTCTGTAACATCCATGACTGAGCAAGAATTATGAGAGGGTAAATTGAGTTCCTTCAAGTGAGGTTCAGTGGATCTGACACAATGTCTAACTTAATTTTTTTTCTGATTTCATTCTGATAATAAAGCTAACTGAGTCAGCAACTGTTTCAAGGGTATGTGTATCATTAGCTTAGATTGTGTTAAGCATGACCAACTGTAGAAGGTACTTAATGTCATTAAAATTTGGTTTAATTTTTAAAAGCATCTTATATGCTCAAATATGAAGGGAGCCCCTACCCCCGCAAAAAAGACTTGAAATTATGTTTTGCAGGGTAAGCCCCTGTAGCACAGGCTTCCCCCACTAGGTAAGTGTTCTAGAACCCCTCTGTATCAGGGGTCCAGCTGGCATTGCTGTAAGAGGCTGCATCTGGCTTCAGTGAATGTTTTTGAAGACTCTTTCAAAGAGTTTGCCCATTGCATGCTGGGTGATTTACGAGCGCACCTGCGCACACTGACTGTTCAGCAGTTTTTGACCCAAAAAGGCACAACTCCCCTGCCTCACCCTCCCTATTGACCTGATCTCACCCAACTGGCTTTTTTTTTTGTTTCCTCAGGTGAAAAAAGTCCTCACAGGGAAACTTTTTGCCTATGTGGAATAGATTAAGAGAAAAAACAAAACAAAAAACAAATCCAAAATGGCAGAAGCACTAAAAGGCATCAAAATCGATGAGTTCAAAAACTTTTTAGTGGGAAAATAGTCTTGATGGGTGTATTGCATCAAATGGAGAGTACTTTGAAGGTGACTAAAATTTAAATGTAAGAATGTGTACACAATTTTTTATAAATAAATTTCTTTTTTTTAAGCTGAATTAGAAACTCACCAAAGATGTACATGAATATGCTAATTTTTTTCAATTCCCCGTAAGGGCCTTAGTTTTGTTTAACATAAATAAATACACCGTGTACTTTACGCCACCCAATGCTGCTCTGATCCGAACCACGTTCTGTCGATATTGGATACAAGTAATGAAATGTAGCTGAACCACGGGTACCCGGGTTTTAGCTTGTCCTTCTCTAGCTCCCTTTCCCATTCCCAAGGAAAAATTGTCCCTGATTGATGCCTGGGCACCATAATGTTTTCGCAAGTTGAAGTTTTATTAGGTGATACGTCCTTCCATTTTTCTTCCTCCTCCTTTTATCTCATAGTCAATTCTCATTTTCTCCTGTCCCCTGTAAGAAGTCACTTTCACTTTAATGTACATCTTTTTACTTCATTGAGGTATTGCAAAATAAGTATTATTTTTATTTGAACGCATGTGTATTTTGTGTTTTATTATAGTTTATATTGCTTCTTTTTATATCATTTGCATTTTTAAATATTACATATCCCCAAGGGTGATGGAACAAAGTAGGAAAGAGAAAGGACACATGATATTTTAAACTTTGTGTACTATAAATCTTGTCTACTTGCTTCCACTGCACACAGTGTTTCTAAGACCAGTTTCAGGTTGCCATGGACATCTGTAGTGTGTGTCTCCAGCCGTTGCCTGGCCGGCACCCACCATATTTTACTTACCCACTTTGTCGTTGATGGGCACTGAGGTTGCTTCCTGACCACGTCCAGCATTTTCCATTTGCTTCTTGTAGCCCTGTGATGGTGTGGCGGTCTTTCCCTAGGGCTCCCTGATGTGCCATGGACACACCTTCATAGCTTGTGATTTCCTTGCTTATTTTACCTTGGGAGAGGTACATTTGCCAGCAGGGCGGTCACTGTCAGGGGCCAGTTTTATCAGAGTCCGCCTCACCCAGGCAGAGGGGCCAACACAAGCAGTGCTGCAGCGGACGCTCTGTTCACGCTGCCCTGTGGATCCGTGAGAGACTTTCTGCGGGACGTACATGTGGTAGCAGAACTGCTGGGGCGTGGGGTAATCACATACATCACTTTACTTCCTTAGTGCCCGAATGCTAGGCAGAGTGCCCCTGCCGGGTACCCGAAGTTTCCCCTGTCCCCACACACCTGCCTGCGCTTCCTGTCTTCCAGCTTCCTGACACCTGCCAATCCGATAGGCGTGAAACAGTAACTCTTCATTCTAATGAGCTTCCCTCTGATTACTGGTGTGTTTGAGCATAGCGTCAGGCGCAACATTTTGTGTATGTTTTTCTGTTCAGGAAATTGTTTGCTCGTATCTTTTGCTCTTTTTTTGATTAGAAAGTTATCTTTCTTTTGTTAATTTGTGAAGGTTTTTTTTTTTTGTATGTTGTAGAAATGGATCCTTTGCCATTTTTGTACGTTAAGAATATCTGCTTACATTGCTCAACTGTTCATTAATTTTGTCCATGTGTGCTGCCCTAGACAGAAGTTCTCATTTTTGATGTTATCATCATTTTTGATGTTATCATTGTTTCTGTTGTTGCTTTCTTTGTTTTTGTAGATTCCTAGGCCACCAACCAATTCATTTTTTTATGGTGTTAGAGTTTCTAAAAGCATATGTTGTATCTTAATTTTGAAGAAACATTTTTATTTAGCATCTTATAAAATCTCTGTGCCTTTCTGATACATAAATTGTTACATTTTATCTATCGGAACTACAACAGTCTAGATTTTTTAAGATCTGCAGGCAGGGTAGTTTAAAACTAATTGTAGTAGAAGATGAAAGATTTAGTTTCTTTTATGGGTTTTGAGCCTCCATCTCTCATTAGCATAACAAAGTGGTCATCTGCATGAAACTGCACCTTGCATTTTTATGTTTAGTTAAGGTTGTAAAAACAGCATTGTATGGGAGATGCTCCAGATTATATAACATCTGAAAAAGTCATGATATGGAAAAGTGTATTAATTCAGCTTTGCTTCCCCAGAAAAGAACTTACAATATGAAAGTTAAAACTTGACAAGAATGTGGCTAATCATCAGGTCATAGAATCTGCTGTTCTCTTAAAAATAATAGTGCATATCCTGCATGGGAATTTTGAGAGTCTAAACTCAGGGAGGGTACTTGGGAATACAATGTTTTATTGACTGTGCTGGAACAAAGTGTAATGACAAATTCCGTTGGTGGGGGGAGAGATAATAGGTCTTGAGGGAGTTACTGTCTTCTTTTGGACTAGATCCAGAGGGTGACTACCCCGTAGTTTGCTGTGAGAGGGTTTTAGGACCCTCATGGTTAAAGACTACTTAGCTATTCAAAGAAAGAGCATGAAAATACAAGACTATTTCTTGGAGTGTCTGGATGGAAAAATACTAAATTTCTGTTTTGCTTTTGCTTCTCTAGTAAAGAGTATGGTAGGCTGAGTGGAGAGGGTGCAAACAAACCTGGTAAGAGGGATTGGAAAGCTAAGATGAGGGATAAACTCAGACAAAAGCACCTTTTGGTGTAAGTGAGTTTCGATTCCCCGTTTTGGATGGAGTACATCCCAGTGCCTCTAAAAAACCCTGTAGATGGAATTTCTCAGCTTAGATCCAACCCATCCTTCCGAATTACGGTGGAGTGAGAACTATGCCAGGCGTGTAGATGATGGTGTCTAATTTCTAAAAGGGATAAGAAGTGAATGTTGCCACATTGGTATGCACTCCAGGCAGAATCCTAGCTGATTAACTGATATATTGTGAGGCTCTTAATCAGTCAAGTGTCCTTGGCCCCGGACAGCAGAATCCAAGCTGAATAACTCTGAATAACTTAAGTACAGATGAGTCTTACAAAAACTACTGGGTATTGCGATGGGAAGACTAGAGAGCCTGTCTCAGGAGATGGCAGGCACCAGGAAGGCCAGAGAGCTGAAGACACAGCTGGCCTATGCGGAGGGAACGGGGCTGTTAGAAGGCTGTCGATGGTTCGACATTCACCGCTGGCCCGCTGGGCTCGGCCAGTGAGATGCGTTCTGATTGCCCTGGCTTTCCCTGTGCTCTTTGCTGCAAACAGAGTCCTGGATAGACACGGCTGTTTGCTGAGCTTAAATAGGTTGTCCACGCTCTGGTTGCCTGTGTTGCGGGAGAATATGCCTACATTTAGCTTTCTTTTACTTTCCTTAGAAGAAGGTGAAGTTTCCCGTTCCTCCCAAGTCTCTCTTTTCTGGTAGAACCCTCAAACACAGGAATAGTGTTCAGAAATTGCGGAGCCAATGTGAACAGTAAACGGTCACCACAGTGGCCACAGGAAAGGAAGGAGAGTGCCAGGGAGGCCTGACGTGGTTAGTGGACCGTTCATGTCAGATGAAACTCATCCTTTTGGATGGGATTGCTCAATTAGCATGGTACAGAACCGGTTATTCCAAATTTTAGAAAGGCCTTTGGTAAACTCCCTGACAAAAATCTCACGTATGAGTCAAAACTGATAAAACGTCTGATTCCAAAAAGCGCTGGGTGATGTGAGCCATGCCTGAGGCACCTCAGGCGGGAAGAGCCTGGGCTCCTTGCGGCTTACTGACGTGGCCGAGGATATCAGGGGGTGCTCATCAAACCTGCTTTTGAGGGTGAGCAGGGAGGTGAGTGAATCACTGGAACAAAGAGTGACTCTAACAGGATGAAATTTAATAGGAAGTAAATATGGCACCTTGCTCTGGGGTTCAGAACACCAGCGTCACATATGTGGTGAATAAAGAAGTCACCACTGTACAGCCTCCCACGTGAAGATGCCTCTCACGAGAAGAACCTTTTAGTGGAATGGAAGCACTACATATATGTCAATAGTCTGATGTCTTCAAAAACTCTTAAAGTGATCCCCAATTTTCTACGTGGATCAGATGCTCTATGTGTTCATTGATTGTGGCCATCCTCAAAAATGCTTTCTTTTCTTTCTTTTTTTGGTAGAAAGTGACCAAAAATGCAAGCTTATATAAAAGTATGTGAAGGGCAGTGGAAGGAATGCTTCGTTAACCCTGGAGACCTGGGAGACTCGCTGGGGTGCCATCGGCAAGGACAGGCAGGTGTCTGGAGCAGGAACGGAGGAGGTGTAGGAGGCGAGGCTAAAGCCAGTTAGTTGTGAAGTGGCCGTTTTGCGCAGGGAGAGCTGGCTATGCGGGAGAGGCAGCGGTAAGCTGCACATCGCTCTTGACCCCTCACTGGGCCCAGCTAGGCTTTGGGGGAATCCCAGCACTTCACGCGCGTTTCTGCCCGTATTACTGTCACAGGCCTTAAGAGTCCTTGATTGCTGACCTTTCCCAAAGCGCTTTCCTCACAAGGCTATTGAAAATTTTAACATCTGCATGATGTTTCTGAAAGATTCAGAATAGCTTTCAGACCTGGGAATATTAATTCATTATGAAGCTGGAAGGGAAGGTCTTAATCAGGAGTGACAGGAGATGATAAATATTTGATTTGAAAAGATGGGATCCTAAACCAATGAGGAGAGTGCTTGCTGAGAAGGACGTTTTTTCTTAGTTGGCACCAGGCTGCCATTACACAAGTGCAGCTCTTCAGTGGGCTTGCGGTTGTCACGGTGAAGGGGTTTCACTTTGGGCTTATTTTCATCCTTAAGATGGCAGCGCGTTGGAGTTGCAGCCTGGCTGATGAAGTAAATTCTGAAGGTAATTGTTATGGGAGTTTGACTTGCCAGAGACCTAGACAAGCCTCTTTCATACTTTAAAAAATATAAATAAGTTGCAAAATAATGGTTCTGTCAAGAAAATTATATATTGATTCATCATCCCGTATTGGGAGTTGGGCTAAAGAGTTTGTTCATAAGACATCTCCTTCTCGAAGGTCATTCAGTGGAGGAGCAGCACTTGGACTTTTCTGTGCTCCGCAGTCTGCACTGATTGCCACGCTCTGAACGAACACTTACTGAACGCCTCCTGCACCATTATCACTGATGAGGAGCGTCCTGGCGCAGATACCCAGATTGGAAATTAAAAATTGTTACAGTGCTGTTTTTAAGGTTTTGGGCCTTGACGATGCAAATATGTACATGTGTCTTCTCCAGCGATAATATTTATTGAGCGAGATCAACATAAAAGTAGTTAGCTTGCAGCACGATTTGAAAATTACAGCCTCGTAAAGGCTCCCCACATCATAATGGCTGGAGGCGGGCAAGCACCGGAAACTGCATTGGAAAAGTCTGTCCTCTTTTCTGGATTAATGCCACTCCTTTGGCATTTCTCCTGTACACTCTCTAAATCTCTTTTTGAGCTTGTTTTCCTGGGATGATGGAAGATCATCGAAAGTAAACACTGCCAGTTCTCCCTCTGGGTTTGCTTAAAGTTTGTGCGTTTGTTCATTTATTCAAAATGTGGTCAAAATTTGAGTGCCTACTGTGTGTCAGGGCAACAGTAGTGATTTAAAAAAAAAGCAAACCCTGCAGCTCTGAGGCTAATAGAATTAGAAAGGGAATTCTGATCTCTGTTTTCTCTGCTCTGCAAAGGAAGCCTGGGATGTCCAGAGGAAGGAGGGTGTATCTGGGGAGATGTTCCAAGGAAGGACTGTTTGAGGCCAGTCTGGAAAGGCGGGTAGAAATTAGCCAGACACACTTAAGGAAGGGTGATCCAGTGGAGAGATCAGAGCCGTTATCTGCAGAGGTTGGGGGGAGGAGGAGGAAAGAGGAGAAGGAAGGCCAGGAGTTACCACTGGAAAGGAAAGGCAATTTAAACTTGAGGGCAGAGTTCTCACAATGTAGCTCAGTCGGTATCACCTGATGAACTTGCTGAAAGGTAGATTCCTAGACCCAACCCCGCCGTCTTCCGTCTGATACTCTCTGGAGTTAGGGTCAGGTGTGTCTGATTGTGCTATCTGACAGTTTGAGAACCCTCTTCTGTGGGAGTCGGGGCATTGAAAAATATAAGGCTGGTGCATGCCATGGCCAGGGTGGATTGCAGAAAGATTATGCTGACAGTGGAGATAGGTGGGAGTGACGTGAGACTCCAGGCAGACAGGATGTTATGATCGTTCAGGAGATTGGTGAGGGCAGGGAGTAAAGCTGTGGTGGGGTTGGAGAGGAGGGAGCAGATCCCCATCATATTTAGGAGATAGAATTGACCAGGTGCAGTGATCAGTTAGGTGTGGTGGAGTGTGAATTCCTGGGCCTCTGGTAGATACGAAGGGTCCTTTGTGTTCTGAAAGATGCTTCAGGAGCACTGTGGCAGGAGCTGTCCTGGTGGCAGGGGTCGGCTCCGAGCAGCTCCTGTGTGTGATGTTTGCCCTGGGTGGTTTCCTAACAGAGAGAGAAGCATCTAGAAGCCTGGTGTGTAGACCCCACTGGAGAGGAGCCCTGGTGAGGCTTTATCCTTTCCAGTGACCATAACCCCTTGTTTCTTCCTTCACCACTGCTGAAATTTGATCAATGTGTCAATCCTAAAGCAACTGAGTTGTAGGAAATGCACCCATAGTTACACCATTCCAGAGTTTCCAAAGACATGGAGCTGTGGGCTTCTCGACGGGGCTGCAGGCTCCCCAGTGTTGGGGAGGCAATTAGCTGTGCTTCTGAGCCTGTACGCTTTCCCTGTGGCTTCTGCAGCAGGAGCATGGGCCGGTCCCATGCAGGGCTGTTGTTTGGCTTGCACCTTCCCTGGTTCCGTTGGGCAGATGGTGGAATTCCTCATCTTCCAAAGCCCATGTTCTGATTCACTAAGCTCAGGGTAGGCTATTTTCTTTATGTGATTTTATGTTTTATTATGTCCTCAGGATTTAATACTTGATGTTACTTACATATTATTTTTCTATTACAGACAAATTTACCAACTCTCTGAGTATAAATTCAGTCCTTTCTTCCCCTTGGGTAAAGACTGATCAAGCACACCTTGAGGAAGGAAGAACCTCATATCCTTAACTGAGAGTTCAGTTTTAATTATTTGGATCAGGCCTCTGGCATTAGTCTGAAATGATGCGTCTAAATTGAAGGATGAACTGGGGAAAAGCTGTGAATACTCTTTTTTGTGAACTGGGTCCCTTTCAGCTTATTAGTTTTTGACTGCTTTCTTACTGGAAAGATGCATTAAATTGAGGCAGAGTTCTGTTGACTTTTTTTGGTGGGATTCACTGGTTTGTCGTGTAATTTATTTGATTGTCTTAGAAGGAAACAAGGGAAGAGCCAGGCAGCGGCTGCTAAACTTCCATCTGTGCTGTCACTCATTGTCCTCCAGGGTGCCTCTCAACTCACTGGCAGTCCCCTCCGTGCCTGCTGCTAGGCCCCCTCCCTGAGTAACGAAAGAGGGAATGAGAATCTCAGCCCAGCATCTCACTGAGAGGTGGTGCTAACCACAGATCTTATTTTAGGGCCAGGCCTTCCCCTCCAGCATCTTTAAATCCCCTATTAATTCAGATGCTTTATTTACTGAACGAGTAAGCTGTGATTTCACAGAGAACAGTGAACAAGTGCTCTAGTTCCAGGGGGTAGGGGAAGCTCTGAGGTTTTCTTCTATCCTTTGTGGTATCAACCCCCCTCCCCGCAAAAGGCAAATCTGAAGTAGAATAAAAAAGTCAAGACTGCAGTGTTGTAGTGGTATTGGTGGGAGCTCTTTTCACTTGGAAGATCTCTGAGGAGCCTGTTCTAGGGAAGGAGCGCCCTTGAGTTGGAGCAAGTTCACATGGCAGCTAGACATTCAGACCGAGGAGCCTGAGGACGTGGGCCTCCCTGCTGCCTGGGTTGCGGTTGACGCCTCCTGTGTAACAGCTTGCACCTCCCACCTCCCGGTCATAGTACAGATGCCTTTGGCCACAAAAGGGACCATGACACAGTGTGTATTCGATTCCATGAGGTATTAATGACCTGATACGCCCTAGTCCAGTTCTAACTTATCCATCATACCCAGGCTCATACAAAAGCATACCAAAGGTGCAGACTTCGAGAATTGATGAAGCAAAATGTATAGATCTACTAAGTTTACTAGCGAAAGCGCTTGGAGATCTGCCAGTCTCTTCATCTAGCAGGAAAAGAAAGAGACCCAGAGAAATCCAGTGACTTGCCCCAGGTACTGTAACTTCTCAGAAAGAGACTTAGGACTTAAACTCAGGTCCCGATCTCCATCTAAAATTGCTTCCTCAGCCATTGGGCAGGGGTGACTTGAGTCAGTGTGCGACCCAGTGCTGCCTGAGCCACTCGCATTGGATCACACAGGACCTATTGAGAATGCAGGTTTCTGGGCCTCGCTCCAGAATGACTGAATCAGCATTGGGGGAGGGATGGGGCTCAGCGACTCGCATCTGAAGTAGACTTCCCAAGTGACTCTTGCCACGTTAATGTTTGAAAACTGCTGACAGAAGTCCCTAGGATTTAACTTTGGCTCTGACCTCCCCTTGTTCAGCCGCAGACTTAATCTTGAACATGCTTCTTTGGCCCTAATTGCTTTGTGTTTGTGCTTCTCATACTAAAGGGCACGGCTTGGCTGCCAGGAGGGAGTTGCTGGGAGCATCGGGATGTTTCAGGACTGGACTGTGGCGGTGACGGCGCAGTTGTTCACTGCGGGTCCACCTGTGTCTCTGTGTCCTTCTCTCCTCATCCCACCACTTTATTAAGTGACAACAACAACAGCCTTGTTTTCACTTGCCACTGTTTTCCTCTTCCTCTCTTTCTCTCACTGCCATTCTGTAAGCCCCTCGCCCCCCCCATCCAAATTCAGTTCAGGGTTAGGCAGGAGGCTGGGACAGCTAGACGGTTTGGGGTGTGCGCATGTGATTTAACTGCGTTAATATGGAGATAGGTGTTGAGGCTTCATTACAGATCATAAACATACTTGTTCCCTGACTACATGAAAGCATCCGGGTGGGACACGTCTGGTGCCAGTCCCTGTGGCAAAACTTCCGCATGGGCAGGAGTTCTGAGGCCATGCCCCTTAGATTACGGGCAAGAGCAGTTCCGCGTGGCCCCACAGTCTGCGAAAGGGTTAGAGTGTGTCAGGACGTGTCTGGCCTGGTGAGCTTGGTGCCTAAACTCTGGGGGTACAGAGGTTAATTTCGTCAGATTTTCATTCATCTCATTTTTACTTTAAGTGCCTTCATATGCTTGTGAGTTCCAGAAGGACAGTGTGAGGAATCACCTACCAGGGCTGTCCAGCCTTTTGGTATCTCTGGGCCACACTGGAAGAAGAAGAGTAATCTTGGGTCACACATTAAATAATTTGCGACACATAATCACAGAAAATCTCATACTGTTTTAAGTAAATTTATGATTTTGTTTTGGGCCTCATTCACAGCCAGCCTGGGCAGGCTGCGGGTTGGACACCCCTAATTGTTTTTGCACACCGAGCATGCTCTGTTGGTGCTGATGCTATAGCAGTGAATTACATCAAGAGATAAGCTAAAAATCAAGGTGACTTCAGTTTAGTTTGGGCTCTGGAGTCAGACCTGGTTTGAATTCTGACCTGTTATTTGACTAACATAACTGGGGAAAGAGGACAATAGTGGGGCCTCGCTCTTAGGATTGTTAAATTAGATAATACATAAAAGAATTTACTATACTGACTGGCACAGAGTAACAAAGGAATAAATGTTATGTGTTGTTATTGCACAGGAGGAAGCAAGTGCCTTTGGCAACAACCTACTTATTTCAAGAGGTGAAGGGCACTGGGAGAACCGTAATTACGAAGGAAGCTAAGAAGACCATCTGGTTTTACTTCCTCGAGAGCCAGCTTCTTTTTTTGTGTTCTAGATTGTTCATTGGCTGTTGGCAACAGGACCCTCTGGATGGAGTGAAAGATGGGGAAGGCATGGCTGGGCCTTTGGGGGAAAGGAGGACCCACTACAGGATACCCAGCCTCCAAGGCTCACCGCGGTCAGAAAACAAGATCCCGAGTTGTAGAAATGGACGTTCGCTTCCTTCTGACTGATGAGCAGCTGCCTCACTGTCCCAAAACACTAGCTGCTCTTTCTTCGGGGTCCTAGCGGCATTATTTTGGCTGCCATTTAAAGGATTAAATTCCTTTGTTTACCCCCAACTGTAGCTACGGCAGTTCGCCCTTTGGTATCACATAGGGCGAAGTGAGAATACCATGAAGACGAGGACTAACATTTGGATGTCTTTTCACTGTTTACTTTTCTGGACTATTATTTTGGAATCTGGGATCCTTAGATACACTCTGCTGGCTGTTGAGCACTGGCATTTAAAAGGTATGTGTAGTCGTGTTTGCTGGATTAACCTAGTGTCTGGTGCCTGACCTGACGCAGCAAACACCTGTCTTCAAATTGCTGTTCCTACGCGTAGGTGCTTTTCTCTCTCAGGTGGCCGGCCTTCATGCGTTTCCGCCAGGATCAGGGCTGACGGGGCACTGGAAGTAATGAGAGTGTGTTCCCGAGGTGACTTGGTTGGCATGCTAGCGCGTCTGGGCAGACTTCCCTGACCAGCTGTGCATCCCTAAAAATCAGGCTGCAAATATGTGCTAGATGGCCTGCCTCGGGGTCTTTTAAGCTTATGTGGCCCCAGAGGATTCCCTGAGGCTGGGATTTGGTTTGCCCCGTAGTAAGCTAGACCCTGGCAGCACATTCTCCAGCTCCCTCTCTAGCTCTGAAATAACCAGTGGGTCAAGGTTTAACATCAGTGTTCCCCTCGGCACTGTGAGGCAGGCTGACGTACGATGTGGAAATTGGTATCACATTGACCTGGCAACCAGGTGGGAAGGTAGGTATTGGGTTGGCCAAAAAGTTCATTGAGTTTTTCCGTGTGATGGCTCTAGGAATGATTATCTTTAACTTCATTTGAAACAATTTTGTTGGATTGTATTGTGACAGCTGTCATATCAGTGTGCATTTAAAAAAAACTTATCAAAACTGGTGAATTTCTGTGTTGCCATTTTAATATTGAAGATGAAAGAAGATATGCAACATTTTTGTCATATTATGCTTCATTATTTCAAGAAAGGTAAAAATGCAACTGAATCTCAAAAAAAGATTTGTGCAGTATACAGAGAAGGTGCTGTGACTGATCAAACATGTCAAAAGTGGTTTGCAAAGTTTCTTGGTACTACTGACATTTTGGCCAAATAACTCTCTGCTGTGGGGCTCTCACACATTGGAAGGTGTTTAGCAGCACCCCTGGCCTCTGCCCACTGGAGGCCAATAGCAGGAGACAGTCGACATGCTCAGCATATCCAAATCAATAAAGTCACTGGTGAAAATGAAAAGCCTGTCTTTTATTTTATGGAAAAAACTAAACAGTCTTTTTGGCCAACCTGATATTATTATGCCTTGGGAATCCTGGTATTAGAGCCCACAAGTCCTGAGTGTTTTTCACCCGAATCTGTTGGATTTGGGAGAAGAGGCTTGGCTGTCTGAGAAGGCATGGTCGCTTGAGTGGGTATTTAAGGACGGTCAGTGAGCTCTGTTCCACACTCTGACGCAAGTTGAGGTGCTGGCTCTGCAGAGTCTGTTTCGACATCTTTCCATCTAAATAGGGCACAGGTCAGAGTGGCCCTCTTCCTGAAGGCCGCTGGCCTGCCTGGAGCACTTGAAGTCTAACAATGAAATTGGAGGAAAGGGGAGGAGTCTATGGTGCAACCACTGTGGGAAAATGTAGTCATTTCTTGAATCTTTCAACTATACCAGGAGCTTTTTTCCCCTTGTTTATGTTCTGTTCAAAGAGCACTTGTTAATAATTCACATGCAGTTATCAATTAAGTAGAAATTTCATTTGAAATGACAGTAGGTTCAATGACATATTTGGAAACCAGCTTATAAATTGCTCTGGAAGGAATTTGAAAATGTATATATACATACACACACACACACACACACATATACACACATGTGAATGTGGGGTAGGTGCCTGTGTATTTTTTGAACATGCACACTTGGCTAAAAGGCAGGGTTGAAGAAATTGCCTGAAGGAGTGGTTGCCAGTCACGTGTCTCAGTGGTCATGTGTGTAAAATGTAAAAGTTACTCTGTCGGTTATGAGCAGAAGGGGTTTTCATTCTCACCCCAGTGTTCCTGGAGAGAGTAAGGGCTGGTGACTCTGAGCGTGTGCGGTGGAAGAGGGAGAGGGAGAGCGTGCCCAGGAGTCACACACTCTCCACGGCTCAGGGAAGCTGCAGAGAGCCAGCGCCCGCGGAGCCGAGCCTGCTGGGGACGAGAGGCGGTGAGGCTGCCCCTGGGATCCTGGTAGTGCTCGCGGCGCGAGAGCAGGAACAGATGGGTGCGGGCTGGGCACGTGCACTTAGAAAATAATAGCCTCACACGTGGTTAAATGAGTCTACAAAGATAAGCTGGCAAATATTAAAGGCTAGAGAAGATACAATAGGAAGAGCTGGGAGCAGGGTATACGCATTAGGCAATAAAACGTTTGCGTAGTTGTTTGAATGGAGATAAGCATAATTGACCACTTTGCTTTTGTTACTTTCTAGAGAATTTTTTTCTAAAAGAAATTAAGTAAGACAGTAGATAGTAAAGAAAAATTCCCCTACGGAATGGTCATGGCTTAGTGTTCCATAGAAGCAACTAGATTCACCATAATTTAGTCCTTCATGTCGTCTCGGAGAGCCAGGCACAGGAGAGAGACCCGAGGACTGTGTCTATTACTGCGGAAGGAGAATGTCTTTTCTACTGAAGTTTTCTTTAGAGTAAAGAGTGTTGCTTGATCCCATCATAGCAGAGAGGTTAAAAGTGTGAGCGCTAGAGTCAGACCACCCAGGTTAAAATCTTGGCCCAACAATAGTTTTGTGACCTTGGGGTGGTATTAATCTCTCTAAGCCTCAGTTTCCTTAACATTGAAATGGAGATAATAAGGATACTTAACCATATACTGTGGTTATAAGATTAACTGAATTAATAAGTTCAAGTACTTAGAACAGTACCCGGCACAATCTGAATTCAACAAATGTTAGCCATTAGTAGTTACTACTGCTATTATTATTGTTATGGTGCTATTTTATAACTGTGCACTTTCAAAAGTGTATGAAATTTTTATAGAAATGTCTTTTTCTGAGTAAGCAAGATAAAAATTTGTAATGAGTTTACTAATTTGGAGATTTAAAAATTAGATAAAAAAGTTTGTCATGGAAGTAAAGCTATTTTAACAAAATTTAAAGGAAGGTCTCCCATGTATATTTCTATTCTCCCTACTAGGGTAAGATTTCCCTCCATTAGCTCTGCTGATAGGAGGAACTTAAAAGCAGCACATTTCACAATATCAGAATTCCAACCGTATGCTTCAAGTTGGATGGCTTCCTCATTAGCCCATATTGAACTCTTGCCCTATGATTCTTCTCCACTCCCACCCCTACATTTCATGTTCTTTTTAAAAAATTACTTTGCATGTCCATTTCTCCCCACTCCATCTAACTGCCCTCCCTACCCCCAATCACCACTCCTCCCCAACCCGGACTTATAAGAGCTTGTGAGATCTCTCTCTTTCTCTCTCCCCCTCTCCCTCCCTCCCTCCCTCCTTCCTTCCATATATCTTGAATGTGCTGTGACTGGAGATCAAACCCAAAGCCTTGGTGTATTGGACAGTGCTCTAACCATCATATTTTAGCCTTATTTAGCTAAACTTTTTCTTTTATTTCTAGAGGTTTTGAGTTGTTTGCCATTCTCAAGGTTGAAAGTCAAGTGTGCAAAAATATCCTTTCTTTAAAAAAATCAATTTTTTAGCTGATTGGTAGAAATCCTAACTTTAGTTATCTACCTGCAGTTATTTGATGTAATAACATTCTAGTTTTCTAGCAGCTATTTTTTTTAGAGGACAAAATTGACTTTAAAATAGACAATGACCCTAAATTCAATTGATCCTGAATCAACTGACATTCAAATCCAAGTGAAAACCCACACAAATGTTAGCTTGTGATTATATTGCATAAGTAGTTGGACTGTCCCCGTGTCCAAACCTTCTATCCACCAGAATCATCAGACTTTCCTAATTAACGGGGGATAAACGTTTGGCTTGGTTTGGACTTGAATGCGGCATGCCTCACCCTCCGTTTGAGTTCATGCTAGCTTCAGATGCGTTTGTTTAGCCCAGTTCCCACTAGGTCAGGTGCCTCTGCTTTGGAGCACGTCCATGCCCAGTCGCACGAAGGGGATGACCTCTTTTCCAAGTACACTCTACTGTCTCCGTGACACTGGACACATCAGTAAGGGTAACTGCAGCTCTGGCACGCCCACTCAGATGGGTATGAAGTAACCTTAGGAATGTTCTGGCCATCATACCTCCTGAAGCACCATTTCTGCTCACGGTTTCAGACCAGGTTCGGATGAGCTGAGCCTCATGGCCAGGCTGATTCCCGGTCGCCACTTTGTAGGACTGAATTCTGCAGAGGTTGAACCCCCACGGATGGCTAGGATCCTGTGCTACAGGAAGAGGGTAAGGAAGAAAAGGGGTTGCTGGCTCTTCATACTTTATTCTCTTTCCCCAGACAAGAAAAGTCCCAGTCTTGCCATAGGTGCCCCTAGATGGCCAGTGAGTAGGGTTGTATCTTTTCTAGTACTTCTGGAATGAGACAAGTATGATTGCTATATTGTACAAGGTTAACTAAGGAAAAAAATATTCTCATTCAAGGTTTAGTGATTTCAGGGGCAGAGAATGAGAGTGACATTCTGGACTCTTACCTAGGATATGGGAGGGATCGGAAAGAACCTGTCTGGGACCAAGACTGGCCACTAAGGACAACAGTAGAGATCCAGTGAGGGTCTTTCCCTGGGCGCCCTTCCAGTATGCGGGGACCAGGGATGGAATTAACTGAGGAAAAACAGTTTGTAAAACTTGGTGTGAAAGCCCTACTTTTAAACTCATGTCCCTGACCTCTCTTCATCAGACTAGAACCACAAACGGGCTTCTTCCAGGCTGAACAGGTACTTTATTTCAGGCATTTTATCCTACCCTTGGGAAAAAGTTTATGAAGGGGGATGTGAGGGTCTCTTAGTAACCATGTCTTCGGTCAGTAACTGCCCTGCTTAAACAGTTTCTCTTTTTGTAACTTAAGCTTTAGTGACAATGAAACATTGGTTACTTTGATCTTTATAAAAATTCTCCATATTCCTGAAGACCAGTAATTACTACGTAGTATTCTTTTCCTCGGGCTATCTGATCTCACGCTGCATTATCATTTCATCTTAGGTCTCCTTTGACACATCTGTGAGCTCTTAGGAGAGAGACCGGGGCCAGCTGTCATCAGTGCTGGCCCCTGCTCAGGTCTCTTCATCCCAGGGAGATAAACCTACCACTGCTCTATCGTCCGTGTGAAACTTCAGCCCAGCACCTCATTGTTTGTTTGACCTATCTCAGTCCCACCATCCAATAGCTCCGAGTCGGTGGGAATTCCAAGCCGGCCCTTGTCCAGTGAGTGCTGGTCACCTTCAGGCTTGTCTGTCCCTGAAGTTGATGTATAACATCTCCATGACGGTGCGACCTTAGCCCTGCATTTGTGATTGAACAGTTAACTTATTCTGGCAGCGATTACAACGCCGGTGCCTAGTTACATAGTGTAGTGTTCAGTACTGTCCTTAGGAGAAGCACCAGGGCTCCAAGAGGGCAGCGGGATCTCCAGTTACGCCCTTTAGATCCCACTGACTAGTAACAGAGATCTTTCAGGGTTTTGTTTTCTCACGTGATTTGGGTACGCCTAGAATTGGCCCCCTCAACTAGAAAACATTGTGTGTTACGGGCGCGTGGTGTGGAAACTTTTTGGAGCGGTTAGAGCTGTTGTAGGTGCACTAATCATTGTAAGTAATAATTAATCTGTGTGGGGCTACGGAAAAGCTGTGACTTAGGGGAACTCTGTTCCCGTTCCCGCACTTCCTGGACGCGTGACCTTGGACGAGTCTCGGGGCCTGTGATGGCTCCGTTTCTTCCTTTGTAAAGTGAGAGCCTTGTCTACCTCACAGGATTTCTTCTCTCATTTGAGGATTAAATAACATACAAAGAAGCTTTTGAAGAACTTGGAACATTTTTTCACTGGAAGGTATTTAGTGCTGCTTTTCAATAAGTATTTATAGGGTTGAAATCTGGGCAGGAGATTAATTTTTATGATTCTCATGTTGTTTTAGAAACCGCGTGACTCTTATTGAGGAATCGTATAAGTCTGTTTTCATTGTCCAAGATTAGGAAGTATTTGCTGTCGTCTTCCTTTAGTTAATTCTTCCCAGCCCTGAGCTAAAACTTCACATGCCTTTTGGTATCAGTCTTCAGAAGGTGTTCAAACTCCCTATTTCGTTCTTCACATCTTAGAATGTTCCAAGAGACACTGCATTGCTCCCTCCTTTTGCCTTGATTTGGATCTGTTCATTCCAGCAGTTGACCCTTTCTGGGCCTTCTTCCTGTCCTTGTTTGTGTTCTGAGAGAAGGAAATGGTTATTTTAAGAATTTTTTTACTCTAACACTGTTGCAAGTATAAGGCGGTGACATTTAAGACAGCCAGAGCAATAGGACTTATGGTGAAGGTGTCTCCACTTTAGTGAGCGCACTCCTGTCGGAGCTCGGAAGGAGGCGCTCTCCCCGATTCCGTCGCCTTCTCGCCACCTTCACGTCCATCGCCCTCGTCCAGGACGCCGCCTTTCTCACTCGACTTTTGCACATTACTGATGTCCGTGCTTCCACTCCTCCCTTCCTGTGGTCCATTCTCCATTCATCGGCTTGTGTCTTGTTCAGAGCACAAATGAAGCCTTGTCACTCCTCTGCTTAAAACCAGCCGATGGCATCCCAATGCAGTTGGGATAAAATCAAACTTCTTTCTGCCCCCTCCAGGCACTGTGTGATCCAAACCCCCCTTGCCTGCCCTCTCTGACTCCTCTCCAGCGAGGTGTCCCTAGCCACCTTGGCCTGCCTTCTTCTGTCATGAAAACTCACCTCTTGCCTCAGTCTTTGAATTTACTGTTGATTCTTCCTTCAGTGCTGTCTGCTTTAGATCTTGTGGCTGCATCGCCTCATCTTTTAATTGTCAGTGAAATGTTGACTTCCTCCGAAAAGTTTCCTGCCTGCCCTAAGGAGAAGACAGACAGACAGACAGACAGACAGACACACACACACACACACACACACACACACACACACACACACACACACACACACACGCTGGCATTCTTTAGCACACTGCCCTGCTTTCTTTCCTAAGAGAACCCCATGTCCTTTACGATGTAACTGTTTTTGTGGATGTTCATCCACGTCCCTTTAATGGAGCAGAAGTTCCAAAGGCACTTTGTCTGGGGCACCACTCCATCCATAGCACCTGTCTCGCAGTAGGAGCGCAGCTCCGATGTTTGTGTGAATGAACCAGTTACTGTGCAGCTGCGACTGTGCCACTGGAGTACAGTGGATGCTGTGTGGTTGCCGTGGCTGTGATTCCGGGTGCTTCCTGTGGCTCCTTTTTTCCTGTGGCCTCACAGCTATTTCCCTCCGCGCCTTCCTTGCATAAGGGTGCTAGGGGTAAAATGGAAACTCATAATTTTATGTTTGTTTCCTTGGGAGCAAAGAGAATAACTAATTGTAACTTGAAAAGCGGAATTGTGATACCTGGACATTACTTACTGCCAAGGTATTTTGTAGAAATTTGTCTGCTTTTGTTTCATAATGGGAAATTTTGATAGCTGATCTCTCTCTCCTTCCTAACCCCATACAATTTTTGCTGTCTCTCTTTTTGTTTAGTATGCAAATTGTCTTTAATCTTGGTAAAATTCTATAAGCCTTAGACTTTGATGTGATATGCATAAATGTTTTGAATTTTGTTTTAATCTTCTTAGGCTATCCAATTTTAACAAATTTTATCCGAGTTTTGTAAGTCAAAAGGTCACACAGAAGCAGAAAAACCCCTGCTCTCTGAGGGCTCTATCAATAGTAAAAATATTTGTTACTTGATTTTTCTTTGTAAACTGGTCACTACAATTCTTGTGTGGAACGCTGAGCACATTTAGAAGTGTGCCCTTCTCAGGGTTCGCCCCAGATTAAGGTTCCCCCGTGTGGAAGTGTGTCTCTCCTGTGGCCTTTCCCCCCCACAGAGTAACCAGCCGTGACGTGAAGCACAACGGCTGGTGAGGAAGTGCCCTCCCCATCTGGGGGTGAGTCTGAGACACTTTTAAAAAATTATGTATATACATTAGGTGTTAGACTTGCTGGACAACATGTTCAAATGTTCTTTCATTTTGTAAAATGGATTGCTTAAATGATAGCCTTCTAGATCTTTAAATATTAACACACTGAGAAGTAGAACTTGGTTATGATTTAAGACTGAGATGAGCAAATATGTTTTTAATCTTTTGGGTTGCATTGTAAACCCTGTTTATATTTACTATATATAACATAATAAAGTACATTTATTACTACATAACAACAAAATCATTACTATAATCGAGTAATAATTATTAAAATATAGATTATCATTAATGCTTAATACTGCTGAGGTTACTACTAGCACATATTTTAAACATTATTTTAACAAGCTGTGATTAACGGAAGTTTGAATTTTGGTAATGAGTAAATCTTGACTATTTCTGCAGAGGTTGGTGCGCATGCAATGATTCCCATGAACTTTGAAATGCATTATGCAACTTGCTCTTCTATAAAATTATCTTAATACAGTGGAAAGATTATGGCACTGATGCTGCTGTCTGGTAGGACCTGGCTGGGTTTTCTTTTGTGTCGTTTTGTCTCTGTTCCATCGAACCATTAGTACGGTGCATCCTGGCATCTCTCTCTTCCTACAGAGCTCTATACTTCCTAGAACTAATTTTCTGTTTCACGTGATCTTCCTGCTGGTCTGTGTCATCGCATGCCAGAAGAGCCAGTGTTGTTTTTACCTTGCTCGTGTTCTGTGGTTCAGTAGACCTTGACTTTTCTGGTCTGGTACCATGAGTTTCTCAAGGGCTTGAGGCCGCCACTGTTTGAATTTCGACATTGCTTTAGTTATGGCTTCATTTCAAAGACCATTTTTCCTTTTTGAGAACTTGGGTGTTAGTGAACACAGCATCAATAGTGGAAAAAGAAGTGGGCTTAAAGTGGAAGGAGTAAGAACCCGCCCTGATACTGGAATTCCATGGCCTTGAGCAAGTCACTTTAACCTTTTTTAACCTCTGTTGGCTCTTTCGCCAAATGGAAATGATCATGCCTCCCCCACAGGGTTGTTGTTTAAAAAAGTGAAAATGTCCTATAAGTATGATCACCTATCAGAGGTCTCTGATTTACCCAAAACATGGACTTTTCAAAGTAAAAACTAATTCACACACCATTCAAAATATATTAGATTTTTGTATTTTCTTTTGTATTAATTTTTATTTTGTTTTCATTCACTTTTGTATTCACTTTTATTATTTGATGTGTTTTTTCTGCTACTAGAAAATATTTCTTACCTTGGGAGTGTTTTGAAGGAGGACTGGTTTTGCCCAGGTCCTTGTGGGGCCTGAATGGGCACCCCTCCCAGGAGTAGACTGAACTTTGATGACTGAAAAAGTCCCCGATGTTGATTTTCAACTTGGCCCACTCCTCTTTCTTCGTAAAGAAATAGAGGCATCCGGCTGTGGACCTGCCAGGAGTGTGGAACTACCCTTATGCAAAGCAGATCATCCTCATCCCAAGTGGCCTCTCACCTTTCTGACAGAGGATTCTCTCTCTCTTTCAATTCACTCACTACCTCCAAGGATTTATTAAGAACCTTCTATTGTCCAAGCTGCATTCCAGGCTCCGGAGGTAGCCTCTGTTCTCACGGATTTAACACTGAGGCATAGGGAACACAGAGATGGGCCACTCACATGACGGCACATGCCAGTGTTCAGGTGATCAACATGAAGCAGGGTAGAAAGGGCAGAGGGACACAGTGCGCGTGTGTGTGTGTGTGTGTGGGGGGGGTGATATGTTAGGGACATTGGCCAGAAAGGGCCTTTCAGGTAGGGTGACATCTGTGTAGAGACCAGCGTGAGGTGATCGGGCCAGGTATTTGTGGCAGGAGCCCTCCAGGCAGAGGAACAGCAAGTGCAAAGGCCCTGAGGTGGGGCTGTGTTTGAAGGGTGTGAAGAAAATGAGTTTGGTGTGGATGGAATGAGGTGAGCGGGAGGGACATGATGGTAGGAAAGGGAATCAGAGACCGTGAGGCAAGGCTGGGAGGCTATTGTCACAATTTGGGCTTGTGCACTGGGAAAATGTGAAGCAACAGAGGGTTTTGATCGGAGGGATGTCGTGGTCAGGCTGACACTTTAGGAGGACCTCTCTGGCTGCCATGCTGAGAACAGACTACAGGGAAGATGGAAGGAGGCAGGGAGATCGCTGAAGAGGCTGTTGCAACACTTGAGAAGGGAGAGACCATGGCTTCGACCAGGAAGGAGGGACATGGGACCAGAAACTGGACGTATTTAGAGGGTCGATCTGCCAAGGATTGGTTATGGACGGAAGATCCACCCTTGTGGCTTCCCTTGTCCTGACTAAGTGGCTGGCAGAGCACACGCCTCACCTCGTTTCTCCCACCCTTTGTCATGGGTGGTCCTGGGGGTGGTGAACGAGGCAAGAGTAAAGCTCTCAGCTTTCCAAGAATTTCTTCGGTGCTTTGAGGAAGGCTCAGGTCCCAGCACACTGACCCTGGAAGAAGATGACACCGGCGTGGCAAGAGTTCTTAATTTTAAGCTCCCTTTGCACAACATTTATGCCATAGGCAATCTTAAATTCTTTTTTCATAAGTCATTTTAAAAAGTCAGGGTAATCTGGAAGGTATTACATGGTATCTGAAAGAGGTGTGGTCATTCGCATAACAATGGCTCTTCCTCTGGAGAAAGGTCTGGGTTTATTAGTCAGACCTGCAGTGGGAGTGGGGGGGGGGTAGGGTGGGGGGGGCATGGGAGCAACGGATAGAGCTTTCTGTTTACTGGCAGTGAACCTGCCTTCCCAGGGTGAGCTCTGCAGGCACGTGGTAATGGACTGTTGTTGTTTTCACAGCTTTATTGGGGTATAATTTATATGCCATAAAATTCATCCATTTTTAGTGTACAATTCAATGATTTTTAGTAAATACATATACGGAGTTGCGCAGCCATCACCCTAACCTAATTTTAGATCATTTCTCAAAGATCCTTTGTGCCCACTTGCAGTACTTCCCTGTTCCATCCATGTAACGGAGTGCTTATGTTCTTCCTGGGCTTGTTCAAAGTTCAGGAACAGCCATTTAGTTTGCATATAAAAGATCCAATCAGGAAAAAATGGTATTTGTTTATGCTCCAGTTTGAACTCTTGAGGCAACCAGAAAATGTGAGCTGTCTTGAAAAACAAAAATTGTAATGTTTTGAGTCACAACTATTATCGGAACCCGAAACATTAACACAGGTGAACACCATCTGTCTGTCTGTCTGTATTTCACCTGAAGTGCAAGCGTGTTGCAGGCGAATGGCACTGGCGGTGAGTTTTTAGTGGTTGCCAGAGTGGAAGATGCCAGAAGGCTCAGGTGGACTAATTTTCATCAAATTATAAATTTGTTTCAGGGCTAGTGTGTTCCAGAGTTTATGATCAAGACACCAGCACCTTGAGTACCTGATTTTTTCTCTGTCAACATTTATATCTCATTTTATTATGCTGTGTGTTTGGAGTGCCAAAGTTGTCCTTCTAAAGGTACACTGAGTTGGGGTAACTCCTTTGTTTATCAGAAAAATAGCTGTAGTGTATTGAGTACTTACTGAGTGCTAAGTGTTCAACCTCAGCTTCCTCATCTGGGAAATGGGTCCTAAGAACTGCTTCAGGGGTTGCTATGAAGACTGCATTGGGTACTGTAGGCAAAGCACTTAGTCATGGCCATAAAGAAACAACTGCTGAGTCATCAGTGGCCATTGTTATAATTAATAACTGTTACTCCTGCCTGTAGTATCGTGGCCCAGTTTTGAAGCTCAGGCTAGACTTCGTACAGCCTGGAGCTGCCGGCCCAGCCTTCTGCCTGCTCCCTAGTGCTTGCTGTTCCACTGTCCCACTCATACAAGCCTGCTGACGATCACCATTGTTCCTGCTCCTCCACTTCCTTCTTTCGTGTCTTTTGTATCTTCTCTTCCCATGCGTTAGAATCTCCAGCTCACTGTCTTCCAGGCAAACAGCCAGAGAGAAGTTCCACATACAGGGTCCAGCAGAAGTAAGGCCTACTTGAGTGTGGTTGGTAGGGTAATAACATAGGTGTAATAATTTATAGTTTTAATTTGAACATTTCACCTAAATGTCATATGGTGTGCTTGAGTGTGATATTGTTACGAACTACATGCTTATTATGATTTTGTAGTAAAAGGGGCATTATTTGTCCTGGACCCTGTATTTTAGGGTACTGGGTACTCTGGAAGAGAGGTCACCCAACCCAGCTTCAGAACTTCCTGGCCTGGGCTCAAGCTGTGAAAGTTTGGTGCCCACCAAGCCACGGAAACTGCTCTGCACAGTCGTCATGGTTCCTCTGGGAACCTGGTTCTCGGATGGGATCCATTTCAGAAATGTTCCAGAAACCATCTCTGGAGAGCGGATATCAGAGGGGCAGATTCGGTGCTTTATATTGACGTGCAGTGATTTGGAATTCTGCTTGCGCAAATTCATGTGAGATTATCTAAAGATTAAACTTCCTGTGTACCGTCTGCATTTCCCTGTAGCCTTCTTTTTTTCTGTTTTTCATGGGTATAGCATGAGCGTGTTTAGAATACTAATGCAGAAACCTCACCGTAATTAAATATACGTGCTGCTTCAGGTCTACAGAAGTCCCAGGTGTGTTTCTAATCTCTGCCTTACAACTACAGAGGGATTTTTTTTAAAGATAAAAACAAAAGATATAAATGATAAAAAAAAAATCTGAGCCCAATACATAATTACACAGGCGAATGCCGTGGTGTGATGTTGGAAGGCAAAGTCAACCAGGGCTTCACGGGAGCAGTTCCGCCTCCCGGACTCTGCTCTGACACCCCATTGAAGATGCTTTCAGATGAAAACCTAGTTGACTGCAGAACTGCATTTTCACAGTGCGTTCATACAGTCATCCGCCTGGCATTTACCACAAAGTATTATTCAAAATCCAAGCACTCATAGCTTTTTGATTTTTAATCGGACGACATGTTTCTGGGGTTCCCTTAGAATATTCACTTTGCTGGTAAGAAAGGTTAATCAGTCACTCCACCAACAGTAATCAATAAATTCGAAGTTCTTTTACATATTGTAATAGTAATAGCTAACATTGTTGAGTATTTGCGGTGGGTTCGGCAGTGTGTGGAAGCCTCATGTAGATTACTCTGTGTTGCGGAGGTAGGTGCTGTTGCTTTTCTAGGATACAGGCAGGTAGGGAGGCAAGCCTCCGGAAAGGGAAGTAACTTTACTGTGGCCACGCATGCCACAAAGGGCCGTGTCAGGCTCCAGAGCCCCGTGGCATCAGCAGATGCCACGTGTTGCTTTGGGTCTTAAACTGTACTCAGTTTAAGAATCAGTTAAGACCTTTGAATAATATGAAGATTCCTGGGCACCACCGTAAGATTAAATTAGTAAATCTAGGTGCAGCCCAGGAATCTGCATTTTTAACAATCCCCCCCACCCCCGTGATGCTAGTTGAGTTGATCCAGAGACTGCTCTGAGAAATACAGCTCTCCCGTCCCCAGGGTGGTTTTCAGTTTCAGGGGCACGAAGGACTTTAGGGAGACGCAGAGACCTTTGAGATCTAATTTGTGCATGCGGTGCTGACGATAATCCATGCCGGGGGCAGAGGACTCAGTAAATACCACAAGGTGAGTGGGAGGACAGAGCCAAGCCCCCAACCCACCCTTTGTTTATAAAACCATGTAGAACGGAAGGACAATTTATCATTTGAATTTTAATTTAAATTCATTGTAAAAGGAAGCTGCATTTGAGCTTAATAAGACGTTATCTATATGTTCTTTTAAGGAATGTTTATTACTTGTCATAATGAATCTTGTTCATAACTTCCTTTTGCTGAATGAAAGTCCACAAAAATGTAGAATTTTCTCTTAGAAAAATTACTATTTTTCTCTTCTTTAATATGATCAGATAAAACCCTCGAACTAATGATTCATAAACATTCTTCATCTTTGATTAGTCCATTTTATTCTTCAAGCTAGACATTTTGAATAATTGCCATTTTGTTACAAAGGGATTTAATGCTCTGGGGATAATTCAGCAGAGTTTGACTTAGATTTATAAATAGCCAAAACCAAATTACTCATTGTCTATTAAATGTTTTGACCACAAGAAATTTTGCTCCTAGGCCTCATTTAAATGTCTAATAACAATAAGACAGTATCTTCATAATATGATGTAAAACAAGAAACTACAATGCAGTGCTGGCCTTTCAAATCTATAGTGATTTTTACCTGTAATTATGCCTACCATAACTCAAAACTTTGTGTCAGCCCTGCATGTTCAGACAGCAAGGCTCCCTGTTCTGCTCCTGAACCTGTTTCCCCACACGGAGGCCTGAAAAGAGTCTGTTTTAGGAAGATAGCAGCAAGAGGCCAGGGCTCTCCTGCTCCTGAAGTCCAGTCCCTTCTCATGGAGTCCCGTGAGCAAGCCACTAATGCCGAAAGTGCTACAATCAAAATAGCCAGTACCCTGCAGGTCTACCTTGCCATTCATTTGTGAGCCCAGCCAATTTTCTAGCAGCTTTTTCGGTCATGTTGGAGTCACAGCTGTGTGTTGGGCTGGAAGTGGGGAGAAGATGGCACTTGGAGGGGTTCTATTGGTCTGCTAGGGCTGCCATGCCAAAGTGTCACGGACTGGGTGGCTTAAATAACAGACATTTATTTCCTCGCAGTTCTGGAGGCTGGAAGTCCTAGATCAAGGTGTTGGCAGGGTTGGTTTTATTCGGAGACCTCTCTCCTTAGCTTGTAGATCCCCTTCGTCTCCTTTGTCTTCACAGGGGCTTTCCTCTGTGTCTCTCGGTGTCTTAATCTCTTCTTGTAAGGGTACCAGTCATGTTGGCTTAGGGCCCACTGTAATGGCCTCATTTAGCTTTAATCACCTCCTTAAAAACCCTGTCTCTAAACAGTCATGTTCTCAGGTGCTGGGGGTGAAGACTTCAACACAGGAATTTGAAGGGGGAGACACACTTCAACTCCTAACATTGGGAAATATGAGATCCTGGAGTGATGGAGACAAGGGGATATACAGTGGGATAGAACAGTGCCTTTCAAACTCTTCTTTTAAGCAGCGGAACTCTTTGGATTGACTACACAGAGTTGATTTCTTTTCCTAGCTATGCTTAGCAGTGCTTTATGAAGCGGTTGCTACAATACAAGGACACAGTCTATGTGATCATGGATTAGAGTAACACCTAGTGCCCACATGTACCTGATCTATTACACAGCAGCTCTGCTTTTCCCAGGGAAGGGGATGGTGCTGGTAGACCCATTTTACAGATGAGAAAACTGAAATTAAAAATTAAATAACTATTCTGAGTTTACACAGTTACCAAATGAGATTCAAACTGAGGTCTGCAAAGCCCATCACTACCAGGCACCCTGGACAACCAGCTTGCTTTTATTATGTGTGGAGAGGGTGCAAGACTTGGATTTGCATGATAGGATAAATGTCTTGGCTTAACCACAAAGTTTGACCAGTTTGAATCAAACTTAGCTCTGTTCGAACTTAGTTTCTGGATTCATGAATTGGTATGGGTGTTCATAACTGTACCACAAGACTGCTTAAGGATTAACCGAGGGTGTGAATGGGCCTCTTGAGGTCTTAGTAAGCTCTCAGTCACGTTGAATTTTGTTAGTGAAGGTAGCATTGCATTGTGTAATGACACCCTTTGTGATCTGGTGCTGGGACAGATCACTCTTGCTGACTCTGGTGAGCCACTTGAACCCTGAGCGGAAGTTGCCTTTTCTGTGAAAACGAAAGTAGTATCTGCAGTGTGGTAGCCAATGTAGACTATTCCTACCTCTTTGTCTGGATTGTTTGCTGTTGGCTTTCTGCTTTGTCTAAACTGGGCCTCCTGCTTATGAACGGGAAACACTCACTTTTGCCTGGGGATAGTGACCTGCATGCTTGGCCATCAGTAAGGTGTTAGATGGGCTGTCTGTTGCAAACCCATTTATTAGCCATTAATCATTAAAAACAACAATACCCCCAAAGCTGAGTTTCACTTCCCATGCCTTTTTTTTTTTTTTTTTACCATAGTGAATTTATTTTTTGGAATAGTAGCAATGTTTTGGAAGATATAAATGATCCTGGAAAAATACAACATTTAAAAATGCTGATATTTTACATTAATCAGAAAAAGAAATAGATATTAATAAGAATTCACATTGAGATATACTTATGGACAGCATATACTTTACTAGGACTTGAACTGTTTTTCACACTTAGGGTTCTCCTTTTTTCATGTCTGTTACGATTTTTTTCCAAAAGCACCCAAAATGGTTTTTGCACATAGCTGTTATATAGAAATTTTCTGTGAAATTCTTCAATTTTTCCTTCTTTTATTAAAATTATGACATATTCCACATTTCCGGAGTACTAAGGAATATCACAGACTTCAGTTGTTGTTTATGTTTTGCTTCGTTTCAAAATTTTTAATTTACAATTTTCTGAAGCTTAAAAATGCTTCACCACTCTACCTTCCAGGCATCTGCGAGTGTGTGTTTTGAGTTTGACTGAGTTATCATCAGGGACATTGAAGCATCAAAATGCCTTTTTAAACCCACATTGACAGTCTGACTATTTCTCTCTCCATTTCCTTTTAAGTTTTATAATAAAACTTATTATATAGGGTATGGCACAAATAATGTCCCTTTTTATTACAAAATCATAAGCATGCAATTCTGTAACATAACAATATCACATTCAAGCACACCTTATGACATTTGAGGTGAAATGTTCAAATTAAAACTATAAATTATTATGCCCCTATTATTACCCTACCAACCACACTCAAGCAAGCCTAGACCCTGTATATTGTTATATGAATTCAATGAACTTCAAAAGAATTCAGTGAAATTTAGTTTACAGTGTTCATCTGATGTCCGCATTTCCTGTCTGAGTGCAATGTGGTCCCAGTCCCATATCAGTGCATTAATGCTGACAACGCTTCACCGGAGGCGACAGTGGACAGAAGAGTCACCAGAGGGTTGAATCGCCACCTTGTGACTTGGTAGCTTCGCCATTCCCAGCCTCTCTGAGCCTCCCTTGGCACCTGTGGGTATTCAGTAAGGCGGTTTTCAGCTTCAGAAAATGAAGTGTTCCCCAAATCTGGTGCCATCCAGGCATGTGGACTGGGAACTGTTTCAACCTTAGAACTAGCTCTCATCTTTCAAGCTGCTGTTCCTGGCTGGCCACCGTATCGCTCCATATCCTTGGCTCCAGTGAGATAAGGGAAGAAAAAGGCACAGCGACCCATCCCTGCTTGGGTCCTCGTGACGGTGCTTCATGTTTAGCTTCTTTCACCTCTTTCCCAGATTTATTAATTTCGAATGATGGAAACTATGTGACTTTGTATTCAGAGTCATTCCGGTCTGATTTGCCAGAGAAAGCAGTGGTTGATTTTCTTTTTTTTAAACAGGGAAATATTGTATGTTTGTTTTGAACTCTACCATGAAATATGTTGGTTATGTTTTATAATATATACTGTGTCAAGGTCGAAGTATTTATACTTTTATTTTTCTTCACTTGATAAGAGAACTCAAGAGAAGGACACTGTAGTTAGTAGTGTTTGGCCTTGTCAGCCGGGCAGGGCTCTCCTCACTGGTCACTGTGTTTCCGGTCATCTTTCTTCTCTGGACGTGAGTCTGCAAACACGCCTGCGTCTTCCTTAGCCCGGCGGAGTCACTAGATGTCTTTATTAAATTCCTACTCTACCTTTGTCAGTATAAATAATAGAATGGGTTTTTAGAAAAAAGGGAATTTAGCTGTAGATTTCTTTATAAAAAAAAACATACTATATTTCTTCTGTTAGGAACATTGATTTATTTTTGTTTGCCAGAGACCTAATTCTTCTTTTTTCCTTATCTACTGTTTGGGTATGGCCAGTGGCTGCTTCCTTATCTTTGTTTCTTTCCCTCGCTTTGTGAGAACAGCCAATCTCTGGGATTGCTCCCAGCCACTACTTCCCCAAGAGGGATTTATTTTATGAGTCATTTGGATCTAATGATTAAAAAGAAAAAAAAAAAACAAACCCTACATGTAGTTTAAAAAAACAAAACAAAACAGAACTCTTGTTGATGTGTAATATTTGGAAAGAAAAGTATATACATTATATATGTGTAATTTGATGAATTTTCTCAGAGTGCATTACACCCATGTAATCAGAACCCTCATTAAGAAAGAGACGATTATTCCAGATGTCCCCTCATCTCTCTTCAAGTCAGTGCCACTGCCCAGGGATAATTGCTGTCCTGACCTTTATCCCTATGCATTGAGTTGGCCTGTTTTTGAACTGCGTACAAATGCCACCGTACAGTGTGTCCTGTTGTGTCCTGCTGCGTTCACCCAGTGCTGTCTCTGTCTGCGGGAACCCTGCTTGCACGCTTTATTCTCTCGTGTCTGTGTGGCATCCCATGGCATTCGTTTCCTATTGCTGGTGTGATGATCACGAAGCTCATGGTTGAAAACAGCACAAGCTAATGCTGTTGCAGGCCAGAAGTCTGAAATCAGTTTGACCGGGCTAAAGTTCAGGGGATGGCAGGGCTCCTTCCTCTCGCAGGCTCAGAGGAGAGAACTTGTTTCTTTGTCTTTCCAGCTCCTGGAAGCCGCTTGCACTCCTCGGCTTACAGTCGCTCTCCTCATCTTCAAAGCATGTCACTCCAGTATCTTTCCTCTTCGTATCCCCTTGCCCTTCATCAAAATCTCCTCTGCCTACCTCTTCTAAGAACACTTGATAATCTCTACATCTCAAGACTCTTAACTTTATCACCCCACACAATCCTTTTGCCATGTAAGGTAATATTCACAAGTGCCAGGGATTAGGATATGGAATTTTGGGAGGGGAGCCTTATTTTGAATACTACAGCCATTATGTGCAGGTACTATCATTTATCGATCCGTTCTACCATTAATGGACATTTGTGTTGTTTTCAGTTTGGAACTATTATGAATCATGCCGCCATGAGCATTGTTTTACATGTTTTTTCATAACCATTATACAGGTGTGTGCACATGCACCCATATATCTTTATCTCATGGAATATTTATTTAGGACTTGTTTATCTGGTAATATGTGAGTTCAACCAACCTTACGAGTTAGTGCCAAATCGTTTTCCGAAATGGTTGTACCAACTTATACCCTTCCTAGCAGCGTAAGAGATGCCAGATATCTCTTATAAAGAATAGAGCACAGTTTGGTTCTGGAAGCTTTGTTCCAGAATTGAACCCATTGATAGCATTATATATAGTCCAGGATTTTCTAAAGTTTGTGTGAACGGGGGCCTGAGGGGTATCGTGGGAGAAAAGCCTTCTGTTATTGAATTCCCTGGGGAAATACTGAATCCCGCTGGGACATTCTATTTGCAGATGAATGTGTTAAAGGCTTTAAGCATGTTTTATTTTTGTTTGACTTCAGTTTCCCCAGTGGATTTAACGTTGACTCAGTTTTCCTTTATTGAGGTCTCAGAGAAAAAATTCCAGGAATACGCTTTGAAAATTATGAAATAAACTAACTCAGGATGATTTCTTTTGTTTGTTTTTGAAAGACAAGTTTTAGGGTTATAGAAAAATTAGTAGAAGGTACAGAGATTTCCCATATCCTCCCTGCTGCTACACACAAATAACTTCTAGCGTCAACATTCCCCACCAGAGGTGTATATTTGGTACAATTGATGAACTTGCATTAACACATCATAATCAGCTGAAGTCCATAGAGTACCAGGGTTCACTCTAGATGTATATTCTCAGGGCTTGGACAAATGTGTAATGACCTGTACCCATCACTACAGCATCATGCAGAGTAGTTTTGCTGCCCTAAGAATCCTCTCTGTTCCACCTTCACTGTATTCATCACTTTCTTCAGCCCCTGGCAACCACTGATCTTTTTACTGCCTCCCACTTTTGTGTTTTCCAGAATTTCATAGCATTAGAATCATGAGCGTATAGCCATTTCTGAGTGGCTTCTTTTACTTAGTGATATATATTTATGGTTCCTCCATGTATTTTTCATGGCTTGATAGCCCATTTCTTTTTAATGCTGAATAATATTTCATTGTCTGGGTGTGCCAAAGTTAATTTGTCCGTTCACCTGGATATTGTAGGACATCTTGGTTATTCCCAAGTTATGGATAAACATCCATGTACACGTCATTATGGGGAGTTAGGTTTTCAGCTCCTTTGTATAAATACCTAGGAGCATGATTGATGGCTCATATAGTAAAAGTAGGTTTAGTTTTGTAAGAAAGCACCAAACTTTCTACTGAAGTGGCTGTACCATTTTGCATTCATACCAGCAGCGAATGAGAGTTCCTGTTGTCCCACTTCCTTGGCAGAATTTGGAATTGTTAGCGTTTGGATTTGGGCCATTTTAATAGGTATGTACGGCATCTCATTTTTGTTTTTTAATTTACATTTCCCAGATGACCTATGATGTGGAGCATCTTTTCATATGCCTTGTTGCTTTGGTTTGTTCTTTCAAGAACCAATAGAAAGACTGGGATGCAAAATAATTTAACTAGAATAATTTACCAAAGAGAACTTAAATTAACACAGTCAGCTAAACACTTTTACTCCAGTTCATTATTAGTCGAATAACATCGAATATCTTTCTCAATTATCCTTTGCCGTCTGTATTATCTTCTTTGGTGAAGTGTACAACAGGTCTTTGACCCGTTTTTTAAATTGGGTTGTTCTGTTATTGTTGAATTTTAAGAGTTCTTTGTACGTTTTGGATAATGATCTTTTAATAGCAAATACTTTCTCTCTGTCTGTGGCTCATCTTATTCTGTTGACAGCATCCTTATCAGAGTAGAAGTTTTTAATTTTAATGATGTCTAGCTTACTGATTGTTTCTTTCATGGATCATGCCTTCGGGTCTTGTATTTTAAGACTCATTGGCATATCCAAGCTCATCTAAGTTTTCGCCGATATTCTAGTTTTATAGTTTTGTGTTTCACACTTAGGTCTCTGATCCAATTTGAGTTTATTTTTGTGAAAAGTGTAAGGTCTGAATCTAGATTTACTTTCTTGTACATGATGTTTCAGCACCGTTTGTTGAAAAGACTATCTTTGTTCCATTGTATTGCCTTAGCTCCTTTGGCAAAAATCAGTTGCCTGTATTCGTATGAATCTATTCCTGGCTCTCTGTGCTGGTCCATGGATTTAGTTGTCAGTTCCTTCCCCAATAGCACACAGTCCTGGTTACTGTAGCTTTACAATGAGTCTTAGGGTCTGGCCGTGTCAGTCCCCCAACTTTGTTCTCTTTAAATTGTGTTGGTTATTCTCAGTCTTTTGCCTCTCCATAACACTTTAGAATTAGTCTGTCAATATCCACAAAACTACTTGTTAGGATTTTAATTGGGATTGCTGAATGTATAGATCAAATTAGGGAGAACTGACTTTTTGGCAATAATGATTCAGGATGATTTTTCCTAAAAAAGTAGTGGAAAGTTGTTACAGTTTTCTTTTAGTAGGTAAAAACATGTGTTACCTCTTTGAGTATTCTCTCCATAATGTAAAGACCTATCTATAGAAAATTAGAAACGATGAGAAAATGGATTGAATTTACATCTATTTAGTTTTCTTTAAGTGAGGCCTATGCTTTGGGGGAAAATTGATTTTCATTACCGTAATATTAAATGTTGTACCAAGGAGCCTAGTATAATAAATAATTTTGACTCACTTGGAGCAGTATTGGTGGGATTCATTCAAAAGCGTTTGCTCCTGGTGTACTTTTTCTCTATACATTATCTCACCTCTACCTTTTTTACCCCTCTAAACCAGCCTTTAGTAAAGGGACCATCTTACCTTTGTTTGTTCTCACGTCCTGTTTTGTTTCAATTTTTTGTATTTTACTTGTTTGTCTTTGGTTGACTGTCCTTGTACCAGGACCTCTACTCTGGGCCATGCAGACTACCCAAAGCCACCCAGCTCTTCTGCCTCCGACAGCCCTGTTTCCTTCCTGGGTTACACTTAGTCTGCTGGCATCGGTCTGGTGGAGAAGACAGGGCTTGGACTGGTGGGGCGATGGGATATGAGGAAGAGAAGCAATCACAGTGGCTAAGATTTAGTTTGAAGTAGAAATAACCAGTGTATGTATACCTGTAAACACTATCTCCATAATTACCTTATCCCCCTGCCTTGGGACATATTGAGTATCAAGCTAAACAGGATTTGGAATGCATTGCTCTGAAAAAAATGCAAATAATTTTTTATACTATTAAGTTTGTGGGTGATTGCTTACCCTCTCTCATTTCCTTTGAATTTCTTCATCAATTGGATCAAGATCTTCACTTGAACTTTTTTTTTATGCTTCCATCTTTGAATTACTTATTGCAAGCTTCCCATAGGAGAGGTGGCCCTTGTGGGGGACTTTTATTAGTAGATTAGTTGTCAGTACTCCTCTCTCCCCACGGTAGCTGGTGAGACCAGTGGGGAATTAGAACTGAGGCTTTAATCTTAGGTCAGGATCTAAGTTTCAGATCTGAAGACTTAGAAATGTGACCTGGACTAGATGACCCCTTAAGTCACTTTTAAAAAAATGTTAATTGAATTTATTGGGGTGACAGTGGTTAATAAAATCATACAGGCTTCAATTGTACCATTCTTTAATACGTCATCTGTATATTGTATTGTGTGTGCACCACCCAAAGTCAAGTCTCCTTCTGTCACCATTTATTCCCCTTTGCCCTCTTCTCCCCCCATCTACCACCCTTTCCTCTGGTTATCACCGTACTCTTGTCCGTGTGTGTGAGTTTTTAAATGAAAAAAATACGTTCATTTTAAAGAGAGGGTATGGGGAGAGAGAGAGATATCTCGATGTGAGAGAGAAACATTGATTGGTTGCCTCTCATTCACACCCCAACTGGGGGCAATCTAGGCACGTGTCCTGACCAGGGATCGAACCTCTTACCTTTTAGTGTAGAAGACGATGCTCCGACCAACTGAGCCACACCAGCCAGGGCAAGGCTTTTTTCCCCCTCTAATAAGTGGATAAAAAGGCTGCAGTACATTTACACAATGGAATACTGCTGAGTCATATAAAAGAAGGAAATCTTATCTTTTGTGACAGCATGGATGAACCTGGAGAGTATTCTGCTGAGTGAAATAAACCAATCAAAGAAAGACAAATACTATATGATTTCATTTATCTGTGAAATCTAATTAACAAAACAAACAAATGAGATGGAAACAGACTTACAGATACAGAGAACAGACTGACAGCTGTTAGAGAGGAGAGGATGTGGGCTGGATGGGAAAGGTGAAGGGATTAAGTCACCTCTTGATGTGGCTTAGTTTTCTCTGTCCGTGAAGATGGTAATCGTGATAGCTAAAAGTTATTTCTATGTGCCTGATACTCTTACAGTATTCTTTCCATAATGTAAAGACCTATCTATAGAAAATTAGAAACCACGAGAAAATGGGTTGAATTTACATCTATTTAGTTTTCTCTCCTTTAGTTTGTGTTAGCAAACACACACACACACACTCTCTCATTAATTCTTGTGATAATCCCATAAGAAAGGTACATTGGTTATTCTCATTTTACAGATAGAAAAACTGAGGCACAGAGCCTTGAGATCACCCAGCTGGTAAGCAGAGGAGTCAGGACTCACACTCAGTCCATGTGCCCAGCCCTTGTGTTAGTTGCCTCCCTCTGACCACACAGCTGACCCACCCAGGTTGCTTTTTCCTGTGGTCTCCAGTCTTTCTCAACTACTCAGATCTGCAAGGTGGAGACCTTTATCAACAGAGGGTTTGCAAATGAGGCTGGTGGCTGGTTGCAGACTGGTACGTCTCTGGTGGCCTAGGAAAACTTCACAAGCAGCCAATTTGCCTGGGCACCTTGTTGACCAAATGATTGGGACTACCTGCCTGATTCTGGTGTTTTCTCCTTAGGGGACACAAGAATGGGGATTGCTGACTTTTAAAACCCAGGAACTGAGATCAGACCTCTTCCTTAAGAAGATAGCATAAGGACCACTTTCTTTGGTATGCTAGGGCCTTACCCAAGATTAACCCTGTCGAACAGCAATTAATCACTGTCTCATCTGTCTTCTCTGCATCTTGCCTTGTTCCCTGCTTGTCCTTGGCAGGTGGGGCATTGCCTTCTGCTGGCAAATCCTATTTCTCCGCTGAGCGTGGTTTCTCACTTCCTCTCCGCATTTTCTTAAATCTGGTATCTAAATACAATGCCCTAAACTTTCTGCCATTGTTCTTTCCATTATGTTCCTGCTGCACTTTCCCTTTTTAAAAAACCTCACTGTTTAGATGGTGCATTCTTGCTTTGCCGCTCTCCGAGCGGGAGCCCTGCTCACCCAGCCCCTGGAACACTCCAGTTTGGCTGCTGTGCTTTGTGGCAGGGCTTCTCCCCGTGTCTCTTCCGGCTCGTTGTGTCTTCTGCTCCACCCAAGAGTTGGCTTCTCTGCTATGCATTCTCTCCTCCTGCCTCTATTTGAGTAGGCTTCCTCTACCTCAGGTTAGGCCTATTGCACGCTGGCCCTTGAAGTCAACAAACTTTGGTGTGTGCTACCTCTGAGGGTGCTGGAAGACTTTCCAAGAGGTACTGAGCCCATGCAGAGTTATAAGGAAGCTATTGCAGATCTTTACCTCCGTGCGTTCTTTTCTAAAATGGATCTGCCCAGGAGCAAACCCATACTAATGGGTTGTCTGGCTTTCCCTCTCCCAAGTCTCACCGTGGCCCATCATCACAGGAAATAACCGACCCCACCCCAGGGTGGCAGACAAAAGGACAACCAGGATATTGGCTTGGTGTTGAGAAAGGGAATGAATCTACCTACTTAGAAATGAATTGTTTTGCAAATCAAGTGGCTTCTGAATTTTTTTTAAAAACTGAATATGACCATAAATGATTTGTCGGGGAGCAGGGATTATTACATAGATTTTGTTTGATTACCTTTGATTTGGGGAGCATAGATCTCAGAAGATGGTGAAAGAATTGAGTGCTGCTGGTATAATAAAATTTCTATTTTTGTCAACTTATATGAACAAGGCTTTTTAGTGTCTCTTATATAAAAAATGGAATGGAATGGTTGTTTAAAGAGCTCTTATTCTAGAAATAAAAATAGTCATAGATACATGAACTACTTGGGAAAGAAAACCTATCACCACTCATCCCATTGAGAAATGTATTTCCAATAAAAATAGACTTTGATTTTAATTATAAAATTAGACATTTGTTAAGTTACATTCTATGAATAGTTCTGATAATTGGGTAAGATGAAATTAGAACCATTTAGAACCATTTAGTCACGGTGAATTAAATTTTATTAAAGTTTTATAATTGTTTTTGTTGCACAGAAGTGTGGTGGTGTGATTACAAGAAAACCTAAGTGCATGGAAGTATTGTATTAGGCTAAACTTATGTGAAAGGAATGGAACAGAAATACAAGTTAAAGGAAAAAAAGAAATATAAGTCTTGGCTACAAGTCACCATAGTATTCTAGCTAAGAATGGACACATTTACAAGCTTTAATGAAAGTAGTTTCATTTTAAAGTGTCAATATTTACGAAGTGCTAGAAATGAGATCCATGTCACTATTTAAACCCAGGGCGGACAAGTTTAGATGTCTACTTTAAACTGTTTGAGGGCCTATGTAGTTTGTAAAATGTCCTTGGATGCCTTCGGAAGCAAACACATTTGTAGACCACTTACGCAAGGAACTTGACCTGGGAAGGTAGGGCTCATGACATCCCTCGTTCTGTTTTTCCGGCCCATCACCTTGACCACGTTAATTAGTGGAGTACGTTACCAGAACCGATGTCATGTTCATGGGTTATATGTTTCCCTTCTGTTTTGACTTGATCTCCAATAAGCCAACATTCATTCCATAATCACACGCTTCACTGTTCAGTGTTTTACAGATTTGCTATTCTTAATTCATTGGAATCCAGGCAAACATTATGGGTCCCACGGATGGAGAGGACAAAGTCCTCTTGTAAAGAGGTTCGTCTGTCAGGGGAGACAGGCCGCCATCTGATCCTGGCTGATGAGCACTCAGCTGGAGGGAAGCAGAGGTTTCCACGGGGCATTGGGTCCTAGGGGGAGGTTTCCTAGGGGAGTTGGGGTTTCACTGAAGCCGAGTCCTCAAACATGAGGACGTAGGACTGGACCAGGACTAGTTAGCCAGGTGAGGGAGGATGGAGAGAAAGGCTTCACTTCCAGAGAAAATACTGCTGTTGAGGTAGGAAGAGAGCCAACATTCCCACCCCCACCCTCTCCTTCCCCCCAAAAGGAATGCCTGTTTCTGTGGTCTTCTGAAAGTTTCCTCATTGAATAGTTTTTATATCTAGGCAAACAGCAAAGTATTTTTAACATTATAAAGTCATACCTTATACTCCTATCCATAGAAATGACTCCTTTCGCATTTTTAGTTTCCACTTTTCTAGCAAATTGAGTGAGGAGCATATCCAATGTATCCGTTTTGACATACGGCTACACCCAGTGCAGACTCAGCCAAGCTGTCTCTGAGGATTGCAGAGGCAGAGTTAGATTTCCCACGTTGGAAAAGAGGCTTTCAGAAATGAATCGCTCGCTCGAGTCTGAGTGACTTTGCTACTATTTCCCTGGGGAGGTTGCTAGGCATTTAATAGATCTCCATGTTAGGAAAATTCTCCCAAGCATTCAGTCTTAGGTGTTTTCCTTCCTCCCCTTGGCCTCAGTTTTGTGTTGTGGAGGCTGTATCTAATTTCCTTTATGTTCATATCTGTAAAATGTTCCTAGAAGATTATTTCTACACATTATCGCTGGACTAGTTCTCAGGTATTACTCGTCTTAGTCACTCCCAGTGAGGCTCAGTCCTACTAACTAACCGATGGAAGGAAGGGAGGAGGCCTTGTGACCACTGAGGCCGGGCCGGGTTCCCACCACGTCTGCCCAGCTGCTGCCCTTCCTCCATCCCCAAGCTCTTGCTGGGACATGAGAGACTTCATTTCAACTGTGACTGTCTTTTGTTGCTCTTGGCCATTGTACAGCAGCTCACATCCTGTGTGTTTTTCAACTGTCCTTCTTTCAAAGACACTTTTCAGTATTTATGGGTTTATATGAAGTGACCAAAAAATATGTGTGTGGACATATATATCTAAAACTCACTAGTTTGTTAGTTTTGCTAGGAAAATAAAGCATAAGCCAAATGAAAGCTGCCATATTGGAAAAGTTTTTTTTTTTTTTTAAACCCTTCTAGCTAGCCTTTAAGGACAAGTGGTTTAATTGTAGTGTGTTCTTGCACGTAAAGTCAGACACGTGGCCTATTCTGTGTGCTGCTGTTTTGTTAGTTTAGTGGGGGCTCTTCTTAGTGAAGGCTCTCCCAGTACCTGCTGAACCTGGCAGTCCCGCGGGGCCTGGAGCCAGGCCAGGTGCTCTGCAGAGGCGCGACCGGCTCAGCGAGTGGGGGTGGCATCCGCAGGGCCCCTGGCTCTGGCAAGGTCACAGCGTACAGACCTGTCTGCTGCGTCTCTCAGGGGGCTGTGTTCAGAAAGGAGCTACAGGCTTGGCGGACGGCCTGAGAGATACCCACTAAAGGGTGGTTGTGTGTGTTTGAAAATGATACAGTTCAGTTGTTTCAAGAAATACTAATGTTGAGGTTTTTCACTCATTCCTAACCTCCCCGCCTTTACCTGCATTGTGTCGTATACATGTAGCCTGCATTTGAGGTCATGTTCCCCTTGGTTACACTCGCTGCTATTCCATTTCTCTCCTGTGTCTCTTGCTTGACTTCCAGTTGAGTGCTTCAGTGAAGCTTTGTATTTTGAAAGAGTAACCTTATACAGTTCTTAGTTATACCTTTGTGCATATTCACATATTTAACTGTCTGGCTCTGAACTCCCTCTTCTTTTGGTGGTTAACACCAATTACAGTTATATTTTGACATTTTTTAAGAAACATCAAATTTCCCGAGTTCTCTGGAGAAGCAGTGGTTCTTTCAGATACAAAATGGTTGAAGTGAGTTATGGAAGTGAGCTGCATGGATTTTTGTTTTTGTTCTTTTTTTTTTTTTTTGGAAATTGTTTTCCTGTAGGAAGCTAAGAATCCAGCTACAGTGGATGGCACACACTTGCCTTGTGTTAGGGTTAACCACTACCACGTGGTAGCACCGTGGTTACTTCCTTTTGCTAAGTGGTTTTAAAAGCTTTCTCAAACCTCAAATGTTGCAAGGGGGAATGTAAACGAAATTCTTTTCAAAGGAAATATAAACCAATGAATTTAATTCCTAAGGAGGCTTCTTCCCAATAAAGAATCACAGAGAAGTAAAACTGGGAAGGAGAAACAAGAGTTTTTAAAGTTTCTTTTCCTCCCTAAGCTGAAGAATTTCCTCTTTGGACACCATCAGCTGAGCAAACATTAAGACCAAATGTTAATGGGTTATATATTATCCTGAATTGTTTACAATATGAGATGAAATAAATATTTTTGCTTCACTGTTCATTGTTTTATAAGTTTGCTATTCTTCATTCATTGAAATTTAGGCAAACATCAAGATATACCACATTGTTAAAACAAAATACAATTAAAATAGAGTTTTTTCTTAGAGTACTTGGGTTTTGTGTTACATTTCAGAAAGGTTTGTGATCAACCTGCCTGAATTTATGTTCAAGTGTTTTTAAGCATTGGCTGCAGTCATTGGACCATTCCCTCCGCTGTGGCCAAGAGAGAGTTACCTTTATATAGAGGTGTTAAGTATCAATGGCAGACATTCTCATGCTAATATAGTACTGCTACTAATAATATAGCAATTAACATTTACTGAACACTTACTGTGTGTTTCCAAAGTTAATGGAAGGCTTTTGGTAGTTCATTCTGAATAGGGTCTCAGTTATTGGTTAGTGATAAACATTGTCTAATGTGAATTTACAAACGTTTAATCAGTACTGATTTAAAATTTTTTTGAAATTTAATCCATCATTACTGTATGTGATTTAATAATTTTTTTAGAATTTTTACTTATATTTATAAATAAGATGAATTTATATTTCTTGTACTGTTATTTTAAGTTTTGATGTTGAGATTATGCTGAGTTTTATAAAATAAAACGGGAAACTTCCCTTGATTTTTTAATAATATGTAACATTGTAAATTGCATAAAAAGTCTCTCAAAGTTTTGATATTGCTGTTCTATAAAGTCGTTGTCAACACTGTCTATTTCTGTATCATTACTGAATTGTTCATTCTACTTCTTGAGTCAAGTTTGATAACTTACATTTTCCTAGGAATCATCTTTCATTTATAGTTTCATATTTTCAGCATAAAATTGTATATATTTCCTTATACTTGTATTAAATCTCCTTTGTCTCTTTGGCCACACTTATCAGTTTTCTTATTTCCAATGTTAATTGTATTTTCTCTTTCTTGATGAGTTTTGCAAGAGGTTTGTACATTTTATTGATCTTTTCAAAGAACCAGCTGTTCTGTTTATATTCTAATCCCTTAATTCTTTTATCTTTTAAAATAATTCTTCTTTTGCTTCTCTTAGGTCTATTTGATTGGGTTTTTTTAGCTTATTGAATTGAATGATTTAATAGTTTTTTGTTTAGTAATGAAATGCCTTTTTTTTAGGTGACATTTTCTGCCCTCTCCTCAAGCTTTAAACATCTGTCCTGTCTTCACCCTTAGCTGATAAACAGATCCCTACAATGGGAGAAAATTGAAACAGTCAGAAGAGAACTTTCGGAGACTCCCAGACCCATCTCCCCACCCAGATCTCCACCCCTATTCTCTCTCTCCCTGCTTGTTGCATAGGTAACAATTATGCTGGTCATAGAATATTCATAGGTAACTATTCATGCTCCTGTGTAAAGACAGTTCCTCTGCAAGTGTCCCCACTCTGTCTCCTCTCACCTGGTCAAAACTACCACACAGGGGGTGACATCTGGGCTACAGAGGAGAATTTAAAGGTACTAACTTGCAACCAGTAGATACATAAGTTCTAGAGACCTACTGCCCAGCCTAGTGGTTATAGTCAACACTACTGTACTATAAGCTTCAAAGTTGCTAAGGACTAGATCTTGATTGTATTTACCACAAAATATAAATGATAATTATGTAACGTGATAGAGCCATTAGCCAATGCTATCGTAGTAATCATATTGCAGTATACAAATGTGCCAAATCAATACTTTGTACACCTTAACTGTATACAATGCATCAATTAATCTCAAAGACAGAAACCACCCCAGCAGCTCTCCCCTCTCACTTACAACTCAGATTTGCTCTGTCCTGGACCATGCTTGTCCTCACACAAGCATACTCTTCTAGCTCCATCTCTCACTAAACCTTCTCTTGCTCTCACTTTCCTACCAGATACCCATATTGCTCTACTGGGAAGACTATGCCGAAGAGTTATTTCTTCCTGCTCACGGTCACAGATCGTCTTCCTCTAGTTTGTCTTGAGCCTAGGCCACAGGCTTTCATCCCCTTGCTCTACAGAGACTACTCTTGTTGGGGCTATCGAGGACCTCCATCGGTCATTTCACTCCCGTGGTCACCTTCTCAGAACGCAGGGGACATAGTCCTTCCTCTTTTGTCATGGAGGGTCTTCACGTGGCCTCCAGGACCCCTCCCACTCTTGGTCGTCTTCCCACTGTACTGGTTGCTCCTTGTCACTCTCCTTTGTTGGCTCCTTTAATGTTGGCATGTCCCAGAGTATATTCTTAGTCCTCCTCTCTTGTCTGTTTTACTCTGTCCTTTGTGATCTTGTCCAGTGTAATGGCTACCATCTATATATTCACGGTCCCTAAATTTAAATCTCTAGCCCTGAACTCTCTCCCACATTCCAGATGAGCATGTCTAACTGCTCACTCTGTTTCCCAACTTGAATGTCCAATAGGCTTCTCCAACTTAATGTGTCCCCACTGAACTTTTCATCAGTTTTCCAACCTGTTTCACAGGATTTTTCTGTCTCAGTAAATGGCTACTGCATCATTCTAGTTCAGAGGTGTCAAATTCATTTCCACCGGGGGCCATATCAGCGTTGCAGTTGCCTTCCAAGGGCCAAAATAATTTTAGGACTGTATAAATGTAACTGTTAAGGAGTTGAAATTACATTTGGCCCTTTGAAGGCAACTGCAAGGCTGATGTGGCCCCTGGTGAAAATGAGTTTGACACCCGTGTTCTAGTTGCTCATTCTGTGCTGAAATCACCCTTAACTCTTTATTTTCTCTTACACCATGTCTAGGCCATTAGATGATTTTCTTGGTTTTACCTTCAGATGTATCCAGTATCTGGTCACTTTTCTCTCCTCTGCTGCCGCTGCTCTGGGCCTGCGTCAGCACCGTCTCGCACTGCGACCACTGCTGTAGTCTCCTAAATGGCCTCCCCGCTTGCACCACTGCCCACCTATGGTCTGTGCTCAACCGAACAGCCCTTTGTTAAAGAGCGACCCTTTAACAATGTTGGCCAGACCAGCTCGCCTTTCTGTGCAAAGCTCTGCAGTTGCTCTATGTTGTACTCAGAACAAAAGCCAAAGTCCTCACACATGACGCAGCCCCTGTTGCTTCTCACATCTTACCCACTCCTACTTTTCCCTCCCTCCCCCCAGTCCAACCACGCGGCTTCCCTGATGTTCTCTAGCTGTGCCAGACATGCTGTTGCCTCAGGGACTCTGCTATGGCTGTTTCCAGCCTTGTTAGAAAAATCTTCCCCTGGTCATCCAGGAGGCTAATTTGCTCAACTCCTTAGGTCTTCCTCAATGCCGTCTCCTCCTTGAGGCTCACACTAACCACCCTACTTAAAATTGCAGCTCCCTCCCCTCAGCTCCCAGCACCATTTGCCTTGCTGTTTTCGTTGTCTACCAAATGATACAACTTTCTGTTTATTGCCTGACTTCCTCATCAGAGTGTACCTTCTAGGAGGGCAGTGGTCTTTGTCTTTGTTTTCCATTGATGTGGCCCAAGCACATGCAACAATGCTTGGCACATGGAGGAAACTCAGTGACTGTTTGTCAAAAGAATGATGAACACGGGCTGTGGTTTTGCTGTGAGAAATATTGGCTGCCGCTCATGAATTTGGATATTCAGCATACTCATTGTTTTGAGTTTCCAAATAGTCTTCTGTTCCTTATATTCTTTATGAATGGAGAGAGGTGAGTGTTTAGGGAGGCGGCCGTAGTTGCGGTAGAAGGGCAGGGGCTTCAGGACCAGTGCCCTTCAGCTTCCCCGATCGGTGTCTGAGGTGGAGCTCCTTGGGAGTTAAGTTGAAAAGGGATGTGCCTGAGTCAGGGACATGGTAGTAAAATTAGGAAGCTCTGTCTCACTTTCTTAAATAAAATCTATAAATGAAGCTAAGTGAGGGTGTGCTGTAAAGCAGAAGCACGGGTACTTCTGTCCTACCATCGCAGTGGGTCCTTTCCAGGTACTGGCAGTAGTCTATGTTCTCAGCAGGCTGGGTTTTGGGAGGTGCTATGAATAGTCACTCCTTTCTAAGTCTTCAGTGACATTTTTGTGGAAAGTTGGGAGAGACAACCCCAGCAACTTAGACACACACCGTTTTTAATCAGAAATCTCGTGTGAGTTCGTGGAAGGCTTTGCCCAGCGTGTGACTCGACCGTTTTCCTCAAAGCTTCTTTTTTTCTGTTGGTGATTCAAATGGTTCTTCTTGAATACAATGACTATTTTAGAATTCTTGACTCTAGCTCTGCTATTAAGCCTGATTTATTAAGTGGCCTGAGAAGTAGCCCAGAGCCAGGTTTGCTTCAGGGCTGGGGAAACGGCAGTGATGTGGCCTGGGTTTGCTAAGAGGCACTTGGCTCTGGCGCTGCGGACTTGGCCCTTCCAGTGGACTTCTTCCTAGAATTCTTCAACCATGACGCAGAACCTCAGCAATGTGAAAAATGCTAGTTATTTTTTATTTTTGATATTGCAGAGAGGGATAAAGAATATGATGGGTTAAGGGGAAGTGCTTATTCCCTTAGGAAAATTTTGAGCTAGGTTTGTAGCTGTGTGACTCTAGGAAAATTGGAATCTTCAGAGATGGGACTTGTGTACTTTCCCCCCAAATGATCTCAGATTGATTTTTCTCCTTTTACGTAATGTTTGTTCCTCATTTAACCAGGTTACTTCAGGGGAAAGACCACATTACTTAATGCCAAATCACTTTTTTATTAAAACATTATGCTTTATGAAGCTGACATATTTTAGTTTGTCTCCTGTATTTAAAAAAAAAAAATGAAAATGCTTTAGGGAGAACATTTGGTGATGGTGAGATTTACACCAGGCAGATTCTCCCCCACGCAGTCGCTGGGACACCTCCTCCTTCCCCCTTTGCCAAATGCAGGGCGAGGCTATTTCTGGGGATGGTGAGCTGGAGGGAATCATATTTTGAAAGATTGACTTGAGGATAAAAGTATGAAATTGTCACTTTTAGTGGAATTATTCTCATTTTATTTCCAAGCAAACATGGTAAGTCCACATTGGCCCACCTAACTAAGCAAGGTATTAATTTCCCTTCTGGCACAGGAAAGAGTTCTTATTCATTCTTCTCTCTTTCCTTTCACAACAGTTATACCTATATTTAATTCTTGGTATTTTGGTTGTAAGTTGTTAATTTAAAAATATGCTGACAAGATGTGGAGCACAGAAATATAGGCAGGGTTCTGTACATCAAACTCTCTTCCTGGTTCACTAAGATGTCCCAGTGAAAGCAAGTTTTAAACTCAAGATACAGTCACCCACGCAAGTGAATTTTGATGGCTCAGGACAAGTTATGGATTTGGATTTTGGTCATTCTAACTTATAGCTGGAGAGTATATTTATGTATTTTGAAATGGAAAATGCTTTAACTAGCATTATCTTAAATGGTCCGTCCATTTGCTCCTCTTTAAATATTCCTCTTTTTTTTTTTTGGAGATCAAAAGTGATTCTTCCTTGAAAAAAGTGATAACTATTTTTCACCTAGATCTGCCTTGTGCTTAATGAAATATTAAGAAATACTGGTATTTTTCTGGTCATTCGGTTTTACTGTTTTTTTTCTCTTAGGTTTCTACTAGTTTTGTTTAATTTATATCTTAAGGATGAAGTGATATAGTTTCCTTATTAGAAAATCTGTATTATCTTTTATTTGATCAGAAGAAATATTTTTTAAATGGCTTCATACTTCTTTGCTGGATTTAAGTATTATTCACAACTTTGTGTTTTAACATAAATTGCTGTAGTGCATGTGTGAGATTTAGTTTTAAGCTTCAAGATCATATGCATATTTTATCATTCTCCTTACATTTTTAATCTGATTTTAAAAATGATTATAAATATTGGATGTATCCATGACTTATTACCAACTAAATGCCTCCTTCCTTCAAAAAATAAGATTCCTGATGATTCATTTGCTTCAAATGCCTCCAGAGTTGTAATGGTTCTAATATCAACAAATATGAGTACCCAAAATGTGGTATTAAAAGCTTTTTATATTGTATCTTCATATCAAATTAGAGGATGTCTTTTTTTTTTTTTTTACAGTATTCTCTTCCAAAAGACAACAGACCCCTAAAACTTTTTTTAGGTGGCCTGTCCAGGTATAGCGATATTCTAAAATTTCAACTTTCCTTTTGGTTGGCTAATTGGTCTGCCTAGCCTTATATTTCTTTGTGTCCTTGTGTCACTAAAAGAAGAAGTATGTGAGGTAAAAATTAGAATGTGTTACATGTGAGTCTCTATTTTTACCTCTAAAACACGTTAAAGCTGTTGTGTACCAATTCCGCGGCAGCGACAGCAGATGCTGGAGACTCAAAGTTCGTTAGTCGGGGTCTCTGATCTTGATACATTCACTTATGTATTCATTTAGTAAGTGTTTATTGAGTGCCTCTTATGTGTCAGGCACTGGAATAGCAGCAACAAAACAAATGAAGAAATGGAGCTGGCTTTCCTAGTTGGTGGAGACAGACATTAAACAAGATTTAAAATGTGTATAAATATGCATGTATATAAGATGTATATGTATAACTAACACGCACATATAAATGTATCTATACATAAATATAAAGTAGGTAGTGGGAAGTGATAAGGAGAAAAAGAACCCAGTGGAGGGAGCTCGGAAGGGGATGGGGAAGCAATGATAGGTTGAAAATTTAGTTAAGGTGGTCAGGGAAGGTCTCATTGAGAAGGCGACATTTGAGTAAAGACCTGGAGGAAGTAGATAAGAACTTTCCTGGGTAGAAGAGACTGGCATGAAGGGAAACTGATTTTCATGAGGTAAGAGATCAACCAGATGTAGATACAGGGTGTGCGGGGAGCCCAGAGCAGGTTCATGTAACCACATTCCAGGGTTCCAGGAAGACGCTCTGAGTGGGGTTTCCGAGGAGGGGCGTGAGCAGAGGTGTGGAGGTGAGAGACAACAGGTGTTACAGGACACGGAAGCGGTCTGGGTGTTCCTGCTGAGAAGGGATGGAGGCTGCGGTTTCTGGCGATGAGTTTGGAAGGAACTCGTGGTTGGTCTGTGAAGTGCCTTGCACACCATGCTGAGGGAGCTTTGATTTGATTCTGTGAAGGTATTAAGTTGGAGATGGAAAGGGTCAGATGTGCATTTTGAATAGATCATTCTGGCAAAGGGGTGGAGGTTGATTTAAGTGGGACAGGACCATGCAATGGAGATTGGTTTGGAGGCTGTTCTAATGGTTCTGGCGAGAAATGTTGACCTAATCTAGGAAGTGATGTGCAGGGGGTCAGGGTTGGGGCACACAGAGATCAGGATATTTAGGAAGTAATCCCAGCAGACCTCGGTAGTTGCATGTGAGTAGTGAAGGTGAGAGGAGTCAAAGTAACTTTTCTAACCTACAAGAAGAAATACGGACTTCCACCAAGATGGCAGCCTAGGTGGATGCACAACCAGAGAGTTTAAACAACGAACTCAATAGCGAAAAATAAACAACCAGAACGGACAGAATCGAACTGAAGGGAAGTCCGACACCCAGGAAGTTGGGGAGGACGTACATCCAGGCCAGTAAGCGGAGCAGAACCGAGTGGAGGAGCGGAGTGAGAGGCAGTTTGCCTGGAGGAACTCACCCTGCGAGCGCCTAAACAAAACACGACCCCGAGCAATGGGTGAACCTTGCAGGCCGGCAGCGTAACTGGAGAGGCCAGTGGGAACCAGCAGGGCCGAGACTGGCAGAAAAGGCAGTGGGGAACTGGGGAGCAGAGGGTAATAGGGAGCAGCGGTGAAAGGCAGATGCCATTGCTCCCTCCCAGGCCCCGCCCCCAGAGGAAACGTCACAAAAAAGTGACCCAGGTTGCCAGGCACCGACAAACACCTAAGACTCCGACAGGTGCACCGAGATAAAAAAGAATGAAAATGGCCAAAACGAAAGATCAGAGCAAATTACAACTGACGGACGAAGAGATAGCTAAATTAACAGATGCCCAGTTTAAAACACTGGTAACCAGGATGCTCACAAAACTGGAAGAAAGGTAGATGCAAATAGTTGAACAAATGAAGAATACGATAAAGATAATGGAGAAAGATTTACAGGAGACCAATAGGGAAAAAAAGGAAGCTGGGACTCAAACCAATGGGGTGGACCAGAAGGAAGAAACAAGAATTCAAAAAAATGAGGAGGGACTCAGGAATCTCAGAGACATTTGTAAACGACCCAACATCCGGATCATAGGGCTGCCAGAAGGACAAGAGAAACACCAAGAAACTGAACGTATTTTTGAACGGATAATGAACAAGAACTTCCCAAATCTGGCAAAGGAAATAGGCTTCCTGGAAGTCCAAGAAGCTCAGAGAAACCCAAAGAAGCAGGACCCAAAGAGGAACACACCAAGGCACATCATAATAACATTACCCAAGATCAAGAATAAGGAAAGAATCTTACAAGCAGCAAGAGAAAAGGAGACAGTTACCTACAAAAGAATTCCCATAAGACTGTCAGCGGATTTCTCAAAGGAGACCTTCTAGGCAAGAAGGGGCTGGAGAGAAATATTTCAAATCATGAAAAGCAAGGACCTACAACCAAGAATAATCTATCCAGCAAAACAGTCATTTAGAATGGAAGGGCAGATAAAGTGCTTCTCAGATAAGGTCAAGTTCAAGGAGTACATCATCACACAGCCTTTACTATATGAAATGTTAAGGGGTTTTATATAAGGACTCATGAGAGAAGGCACCGAGGCCAGATCAGCTACTGGGGAACTCAGATCAGCCACAGCCAAGACGCTTGTGAGGTAAGCAAGCAAAATACAACCAGAGAAACAAATTATAACCAGAGACATTGAAATTTAGAAC